>PISX010004433.1:13119-121566 GCA_004024625.1 Mellivora capensis
TGATGATGTGATGGTGGTGGTGATGGTGGTGGTGATGATGGTGGTGGTGGTGATGGTGGCATCCTTTATCTGTGACAAAAATGGACACCATAGTGGTGTCCACCACCATCACCATGGTGGTGATGGTAGTGGTGGTGTTGGTGGTGGTGGTGGTGGTGGTGATGGGGCTAGTGATGGTGGTGGTGGTGATGGTAGTAATGGTGATGGTAGTAATGGTGATGGTGGTGGTAATGGTGGTGATGGTGGTGGTGGTAGTGGTAATAGTGGCAGTGGTGATGGTGGCAGTGGTGGTGATGGTGATGAGAGGTAGTAATGAAAGTATTAATGATCAAGACGGTAATGACATTAATGATCACAGGGATTGTCATCATAAGAACATTTGGAACAGTCTTCATAGCATCCAAAGCCTTTTAACTCGTGTTACTTCAATTTTAGAAGAGAAATTCTGTTCGTACCAATATGCTGGATTTATCAAAACAACAACTATCTCTAATTCTAGTTCCACCCTGAGTGTCACCCCAGCTCAGCCAAGTTCAGAGAAAAGCAAGGAGAGCAACAGGCTCTTCCTGAATCAAACACAAATGGACCACTGGACAGGGACGAGTAAACAGTTACAGAAGGGAGGACGAGGCTCTGAAAGCCCTCTTGTGCCCTCCCTCAACCACCTGCCCCCAGCCCAAGGTCATTCACCCAAATCAGTCCCCAAAATTGATAGTACGTGATGTCCTTGTCACCTGAGAGCTGCTTAGGAGCTTTTATGAAATGCAAAAATGATGGTGGTCTGGTTCCTAGTGGCTAAATAAAAATCATCTGTGATAATTGAAACATATTTACTTTTTAATTAGGTAGCAACCGAGAATGAGGAGTCCATGGAGAGCGATCTCCTATAACCTCCTAAGGAGTCCCACTGACATGGTGAGGGGGGCGTTTGGTGGCTGGTGCCTTTGCTCTTTTCCAATTTTTCCTGTAAAGACCTTCAGCCCTGGGCTGTCCACAACACCACCAGAACCATTCACACATCATATTTTTTTATAAAGAATATTCAAAATTCTGATGGATATGCTACCAACAAAATGATTTCTTCAAAAATAACCTAATAACAGAACATCAGATTAAGGCACGGGCAGCTGTGCGGTTTCCTCTGGTCATGCCAGGTGCCAAAACAATTGTCTACCCTGGGTTGTGCTGGAAAACTTTGGGAATGTTGGCTGTGTCGAAGGGCTGGACGTTCCAGCAATAACACCAACCACGTGTCTTTGGGAAGAGGAGGTGCGATGACATTGATGACCTGAGTAAAGTTTGAGGAGTGGGAGAATCAGGTCAAATCCCCGTAAATGTACCTGGGGAAAGAAAAGATTGCCGCCAAAGGTAGAGCTGTGTCTTCAGCCCTGAAAGAAGGGACTGGGGTCACCTGTAAAAAGGGAAGGTAAATGTCTGGCTCTGGTCCACTGGGGCGGGGGAGGGGAACAGGTGTGAATGACTAGCATGGAGGTGGAAATTAGGTCAGATCTGTAGTGTGGAGAGGCGTAGGGGGAATGTTATCGCATGTGCATAGGGAAGGATGGAGCCAAATTGGGTCACGTCTTTGTGGAAATGATGAGAGAATTGGGTCAGAACTGTGGGGGAGAACGCTCGAGAATTGGGTCGCGTCTTTGGATAGAAGGGGGAATTGGGTCAAATGTGAATGTGTATGGAAAGAGGGTAGTAGAAGGTGATAGAGAGAGTGGGGTGATCCTCTAAGATCAGAGGGTAAGGGGATGAGGAAGAACCTTTGATGCACACAAAGGTTAAAAATTGAGCTTCTGACTGATGGTCCTTTTTTCCCAGTTCTGTGGACTTGCTGGCCCCCCTCACGTAACGTTGGACAAAGTCAGGCTTTCCTCCTACCCCAAATTGTGTGTCATTAACCTCAGCCAGGACAGGGTGTGATTCATTCTTCAGAACTTTGCAAGCCAACCCCAATTGGCATTTGGGGAGGTAACAATTCCATAACTTGATGTGGCCTCATTTTACCTGGGATGTGAGCCTGGTGAACAGCCACCCTCCCTTTGAGCTTCAGCATATCAACAGATCCAACACCAATTCTCGCTTCTTTCCACCCGCCGGCGTTGTTGCCTGACCTCATGACTCGGAGCCTCAAAGTACATTTTGTAAATAACAGCTGAGTAATAAGTTCATATCAGCGACCTCCAAACTGGCTTTGTTCAAGTCCATGCAATCAGGGGCAGCCGAGCCACGGCAGTACTCAAAACCGTACTTAAAAGGAAAGTACTTTTATTAATTAACTGAGCTCCTATTGGCCACTTGGTTGAAGAGAACTATTCTCAGGGCAAAAACAGAATGTGCTGTTCACAACTCTGTCCACGGTGACACTCTACGGGGAAAATGTATTCAATCCGCAGAACTTTATTACGATTGAACAGAGCCACAGGGTCAGCACACGCCAGTATAAACTTCTCCAGTAATTTCAGCTTCATTTATACCCATGTGGGTTAAGCAGGGTTTCTATTAAAACAGATGGTACCCCCCTGACCTGCCAGGTCCTCCTGGGACCTAAGTAGGGAGTTATGATGAATCTGCCCAGATAGGACCTCGTTGGTTAAATCTGCATTTCAGCTTCTTCTGAGAATTCCCTTGTATTGAGATGAATCATAGTGATTAATGACATAGGCTTCAGTGGTGTGTGGACCACTCTGGCGCATCCTGGAGAAAATGCTTGTGGAGACAGAACAGTGATAGGGAAAACACATTATTCCCTGGGCCCCATACAATGTTTAAGACATGAGATATCCAAGCACCAATGCTTTCTATTCTTAAGGGGATCCTAAAGGTATTTTGGAATTACAGGGATGGATGCCTGACAAATATACTTTTAGATCAAATAAGTTGATTCTGGTTTTCCTGGGCGCTTGGAATCTCTGAATATAGAAGGATCTCACAGAGTCTGAAAGCCTTCACCAGGAAGCAGAGGAAGAGGGACTGAAAGAGAGCCATTCCCTCTGCAATTCAAATCAAACCTTCATTTTCCGCCGCAGAGTTATTTTAAGTCATTCATTATTATTTTTCCTCTGAAGCGTAGGCCGTTTGATACCGCAAGATTGTTAGAACCAAAGAGCGTAAAGAGGACACTGAAGTATTATTCCTGCTGCAATTTCAGATGAATTTGGTGCTGACAAAAGATTTTTAAAATACACACGCACACGTGCGTGCACACACACACTTCATATTACAAGAGGCAGAAAGAGAGACGAGTCTTCCGATCGGCAGCTGAGGGAAATGAGGTCCCTGCCATTTTTCTAGGGTGCTCGTCGAGGCTGACCGGCAGATGTTCCCAAGCAGCAGGGGTAGGGGAAATGGCACCAGATGTGGAGGTCGAAGATCTGGGTTAGAGGCCATCTGCTTTTCCACTTCTGGGTGGTGTGACCTTGACGGAAGCCCCTTCTTCACCCTCCGAGGCTGTCTGCCCCTCTGGAAAACAGATAGTGTAGGTAATTTCTAACACCTCAGTAGGGAGCCACACCCCACAAAGGCCCCTCTCATAGCGCGCCTCCTCTGAGCAGTGTCGCTGGAATGGGGTGTTGACAAGGTCTGGGCTTTGCAGGGTAGATCTGAGACTACAGTGACTTAATATAGGGAGTCAGCTGGTGACCTGAGGCCAGTGGCTTCGCCTCTCTGAGCCTCGTGATTCTCATCAAGACAAGCGATGCCGCTGTTGCAGTGACAGGGGACGCGTGCTGACACACGGCAGGTACACCGTGAGTGGTAGCAATACGCCTTAGTCATAGGTGGCAAATTCTCTTCTCCTAAAGAGAGGGCCATGGTCCCAACCGGTGAAGGATCTGCGGCTCCCACTAGAGAGTCAGGTTTGGAGGGACTTCAAGACCATAGTCATTGAAGGGAGGTCCAAGTGCAGACGGCTGGTGTGCAGTGACAGCGACAGGGAGGGCGAGATCAGCTGCGTCTGTGTGGCCGGCTGTACATATCCCATGTCTGACTTCCTCAGGAGATTGCGTGAGGCAAGCCTCCCCCCCGAGGGCTGGGGCAGGACCGCAAGGGGGCCGGGGTACCCCTACAGGTCCTGTGTGACTGGTAAGCACCCACTGCCTCCAAATCGGCTTCCCTCTCAGTGCCTCCTAAGAATGAGGGAAGGGGGGCACGCCTGGCTCCTGGGGTCGCTGCGAGGGTCCAGCCCAACAGCGCAGAGCGTGGTCCGTAAGGATGGCAGCTGTCACTGCCATCTTGTTATGTCTGTTGGTCGTCTCTGTTGTCAGTGGTAGCTCAGAAGATTCAGATCAGCCTTTCTCTCCCTCCCTCTCTCTCTGTCTCAAATATCTACCTACGGAAAGGGAAGGAGCAGGGAGCCGGGTCCTTTGGAGCCCCTGACACCGCAATGAGAGCCGTGTCTTCAGCTGGCAGGGTGACATCAGAAGCTTAATGTCGCCCAGCAGGCCCGTCCGTGGTTTTTTGATGGGACGTAATTCCTAGGACCGTTATCCATACAAATGAGACTTGCCATCTTGGATGTACTCCCAGCTCTCTGAAAAAAAAGTCAACATCCAGAAGCACCCGTGTCACAGGGTGGCATTCACTCCCACCTGGCTTCGGGAGCTCTCCGAAGTGCACCTGTTGCATCAGAGAAGGAGAAGAGAGGAAAGGCCTGGTACTTTTCAATCACTCACCTCCTTAAGTTACTGAATTCCACGCTCCCCCAGGCCAACAAATACCAAAAACCAGAATTCACTGAGCACCTACTATGTGCAGGACACTGTTCAAAATGACTGGCTTGTATTATTTCACTTTAATCTTGATTACCAACAACCCCTGGAGATGTTCCCATGATTAAACACATGAGGAAGGAGGCTGAGGGAGAGTCACACAACCAATCAGCAGAGAGCCAGTTACAAATCTCGCTCCAGGGTGCCCACCTTGAGCCCCTGCAACTTGAGTTGGGCACCATAAGTCTGAGCAAGGTCTAGGGACTCAAACTGCCTGCATTCAATCCAACTGTTTTGGTGGTGGCCCAAGGCCTTGGCTTCCTCATCTGTCAAATGGGAATGAGTTTACCCTGGGTCCTGCTGAGGAAGAGGTGAAGTCGCTTTCCCATGATCACCCCTCCCCCTTCTCAGAGGTGGTAGAGCCAAGATGGTGGCCCAGCCCCGTGGCACCATCATCCATGGACCAACATCAGCCCACAGCTGTCCACTGCAGGGTGGGGGCCCAGCCAGCCGATCTCCCTGGTCTCCAGGGCTGCCTTGCCAAGCATGGGTACCACCAGGCCTTTCTTGATCCTAAGGAAGGGATGGGCCACCAGCTGCCCAAGCCCCATGGCCCACCAGCAATCAAGGGCAGCTGCGAGAGAATCACATGGCCCATTACCAGTTTACCCCATCCCCTCACTCACTGCACTCCCCTCCAGATGCTCGCTGCCACCTCTCCCACTCCCCTGAGCATTGTCAGTTCCTAGAATGACAAGCAGAGATGACATAGGTTAGAACTCTGGTACTTTATCATCTGTAAAGTGTGCTGCCCAGGTGGGGGCTTGGCATGGAGGCTGGAACTGCTGGGCAGAGTCCAACACCCTTCTTCCCCTACCTGAGCTCACCAACTCCGCTTCCTCTAGCAACAGCGCAGCAGCAGGGTGCCAGCCCTCTCTGCTTTCTCCCAGCTCTTGGGGTCACACCTCCTTCTTCACGTCTCCCCTCACCCCCCTCTCCCTCCACTCAGAGATCAGTGTGCCTTCTGCAAGACACTTTCTTCATAGACGACTGTCCCCATAAAAGGTTTATCAGTAGTCCTGCCATTATTGGTGTTCAGAGAATTCGACTTCCAGTCTTTTCTACCTTCTCCTAGTCCTTTCTGCCTATTCAGCTTGATGGATCGATCGCCTTCTTTCCCGTCACTGGGCCCCGTCCTGACTCTACTGTATTTTCCTCTGCAAGCATTCATTACTTCACTCCTTCAACACGTATCTGTTAAGGATGTGTCCAGCCCTATTAGCAAGGGAGATGCCATCCTCAGCCCACACAGCCTACAGTCCTTGGGTTTGCTTCTCAGACTTCAATGTGCACAAGCTCCACCCCCACCCCAGGGTCTGGTTAAAACACAGATTCAGATTCAGGGGGTCTGGGTGGGCCACAGCTGTGGGGAACCCACATGTACAAGGGGGGAATCCAGTGAAGTTTGATGGTGGCAATGATTTGGGAGGTAGAATGTCTGCTGGGAACGTGGGTAAGGAGGACTGACCACGTGAAGTGAGAGCTGGAAGGGAATGGAAACTGCTCCCAGGTTCAAGATCATCCCAACAAGCTGGGGGAATCTGATATCCTAAGACCCAGCTAATTAACGTCGCTGCTCTCTACCTGCGTGGAGGCACACCGAAGCCAGCCTGGCGGAGGACACCTCTGTGCTCGCGGTTTCTCAGCCTCCTGCTCCCCATAGCCTTTCCATCTGTTCCAAAGGTTGCTGGGCTCCTTCCTGGCCTCCCCTCCACACACTTCCAGCAGCTGTGGCTCTAAGTAAGTTCTCTGTTCCTCTCGTCTCTTCTACCTTGGGCCCAAGGAAAGGTTTTTAGCCTCTCTATGAATTGCATCTGTCTCCTTCTTCCCATCACTCCTTAGCGCCCTTCTTCCTTGCCTTTTGTTGGGGTTACCACCGTTCTGCCCCTCTGAGCCCCGCTCCCATCCCTGCCCTCTTATCTCTGAATACACCTCTCTTCTCTTCAAAAAGGCTTGCCAATTTTCCCACTAGTGGAAGCATCTTTCCTGGGTGAAGGGCTGGGAGAAACTGGAGTCCCACCTCCATGGCAGAAGCTCTGCATTCCTGACGGCCTGGGAAGGAGATGGGAGCTTTGTCCTGCAGAACGTGGAGGGAGGGGCTCCAGGCAAGCCCTGGGAGCACCCAGCTCTAGTCACATCTGTAACTTAGAGCACCAGTGCCTCGGGTGTCCCAGGAAACACAGCCAGTCCTCTCCCTTTGGTCGACAGGAAGGCTGGGAAGGCACATGTGTTCTGAATATCCAAGCTATTGTCTGTTGACCAGTCCGTGAGTTACTGAACAGTGAGGTCCTGACACAGAGAGTTGCCTTACGATGCTGAGGGAGGTGGCAGGTCTGAGCCCGTCTCTGCATGTCGGCCTATAATCGCCTGTCAGTCACAGACCTCATCAAGCAAATGCCAATTCCAAGCAATAGGCCCCACGAAAGGGCATGAATTATTTAAACCAATCAGCTGTCAATGAGTGGCCCAATTATGGGGGTCGAATCCAAGGGGAAAGTAGAGTGGTATTTTCCAGCCTGCTTGCAGATTGTCAGATTAATTTTCACTTATTTATTTCTGACCTTATAGAAAATGGATTAGCACAAGGTCAAAACATTTCTTTCTTTCTCTATAATTTTAGAACTTCAGAAACGTAGGCACGGACACCAGTAAAGAACAGATACTTTGGACCCGGCTGGCAATTCCAGCAGCCCAGGCTGCGCTTTGGGCAAATGACTTAAACACTGAGCCTCAGTTTCTCCTTCAGAGAAATAGGTACGAGAAGGCCTGCTCTGAGGATGTTCCGGACACTGAACACATTGTGGGTAGAGCCTATTTTAAAGCTCAGTTACTTAACTACTGTGATAATCAATCTTTCTGTAATAGCCCAGCAAGATCATCAGGTTATAAAGATACAAACTTAAAAAATAGATCCCTTCAAACAAGCCAACCAGCCAGAAGACGCAAGCTATGGAATCTATATTTACATTTCATGTTCAATGTTATCTGTAAGTGACCTAACTTGATATGTTAGGGGAAAAATTGCATTGTGGCGTTTTGAGCTTCAGAAGATGAACTGCTCCCCAATCTATTGGGTTTTTCCTTAATTCTTTCTTCATGTTTGCCCTCTCATCAACAATCAGTCATGGTCCAGCCCACACCCCAGTGCGGGTCACGGTGTCTGGTGCACAATGGATGTGTAATACAGGCTTGTTAATTGATTTTTTTAAATTTCATTTATTTATTTGTCAGAGAGAGAGAGAGCATGAGAGAGCAAGCACAGGCAGACAGAGTGGCAGGCAGAGGCAGAGGGAGAAGCAGGCTCCCTGCCGAGCAAGGAGCCCGATGTGGGACTCGATCCCAGGACACTGGGATCATGACCTGAGCTGAAGGCAGCTGCTTAACCAACTGAGCCACCCAGGCGTCCCATTAATTGATTTTTTTTGAAAGAGCGAAGTCTGTGAGGGGAATCTTATAGTTAGATCAGTGTTCTATGGGAGCTGAGAGACACAGGGAGACTTGATCGCTGTCTTCAAACACTGTATAATGTAAATATGGAAAGAGAGTGATCACAGAAGCACGCACACACATGCACACACCTGTTCTCGCACACACTCATACACATGCTCATCCATGCACGTGCACACTTGTGCACACGCATTCGTGCATGCACACACCTGTTCGTACATATGCACAAACCCACATGTCCAAACATGCACATGCACATACACAATGTTCATACATATACACTCATGCACACTCGTATTCATACATGCACATGCAGGCACTTGTATACACACAAGTTCATACATGCACGCATACTCATTCACACACACAGGCTCGTGTGCACATGTTCGTACATGCGTGTACTCGTGCACACATGCACACACGCGAACACACAAAAGTTTATACAGGCACGCTCGCGTTTGTGCATGCCACTCGTGGACGCCTGTTCATACACGCGCACGCTTGTGCACACATGCACACGTGTTCATACATCCACATTCACACATGTGCGCACACAAGCAGTGGACTGCCAAAGATCAAAGCAGGTGGTTTGGACTCTGAGTGCAATGCGAGCTCAGATAGAACTTTCTGGTAGTCTTGACTCAAGCCAGACCTCAGAGGCTGCATGGAGGATACAGACCCGAGGCAGGCAGGTGGACATCCCGGGGTGAGTGAGCAAGAGTACCCGGGAGGTAGGGAGCCCAGACCGTGGAGCTCTGGCTTGTGCCTGGGAAGCCACATGCTCCATGTGGCCAGGATGCAGAGTGGAGCAGGGACTGGGAAACAGGGGCGAGGGGGAAGAGAGGGCCGGGAGCTCGGCAAAGGTGGCAAAGGCCCCGGAAGCATTGACCAGTAGTATCCCCTGCCTCCTGATTGTGCGGAAATCTGAGCTGTCCGAGTGCCCGAACCGCTTAGACCAGACACCAGGCAGGAGCCGGACGTGCTCGCCGTTTGGTGGTGATGGTGAACATGACCCTTGAAGAGCTTGAGAAGTAACAGCATGGATGAACTGCTTTAGGAAGCCAAGACTGGCAAAGCAAAAAAACCAAGATAATTACCAGATATTTAGGCCAGAAGAGAACTGATTAGCATAGCTCTGTAAGGCATACTTAACAACACCCAGTGACCTAATTTCTCGAAGGAGAAACATGAACCCTCGCTTTATTCCTCCCTGATCCAGAGGCGATGTGATGGCAAAATGCAGCATTCCCTCCCCGGCTCTTTGTCTCAAAGGGTTTTTAACCAGGGAAATCATCGGAACAGCCTCTCGGGGTTCTGCACGGACTTAACATTTCCCCCTCACTGGGCATGTTCTTACTTTATAATAATAACCGGTTTGCAAGTGCCCCCTCTGACCTACACTTTCTCCTTGTTAAATGGGCAAATTGACTCAGCAGCCACTGACTGAGGCATAGTGTTACATCCTGGACATCTCCAGGTGCTCAGAAACAAGGGCCAGACCCTACCTGTCGAGTGGGGACAACGGCCATGTGAGCAGGTCAGAACAATGAAGTCATGAGGGGACCCGGGGCCACACTCTGCAGGGGGGCTTGGTAGAGGCACTTAGAAGAGGGAGGGGTGAGTTCTAGGGTAGATGCAGGGGTCCTTCAAGTTCTCCCCAGGGCAGGAGCTAAGTCTGAAAGCTAATTTCACGTTGCATATGGGCAGGGGTGGGGGATCCTCAGGGAAGAAGTACCAGCAAGGCCCAGCAGAGGGAAAGAACAAGGTGTTGGCAGGGGCTGCTGGTCCCTGGGGCCAGTGGGGGATGCAGCACGTGCAGGGATGGAGCCAAACAGGACACAGAAAACTTCTAGAAGGGCTGACAGAGGCCAGATCACAAAGGTGTGGGTTTTCCTCAGGGTTGTGTGGTTTTCCTCAGAGGGCAATGAACAGCCTTCACTCGTGGGTTTTAGAAAGGGGCGTGCTAGATGCAGATTTAAGTTCATGCTAACTGAGCATCTACTATATGCCAGGCTCCCTCTAAGTGCTTCAGGCACACTGGCTCATTCTAGCCTCATTGACAACCTCGAGTCTGACCCAACTTCAACCTTCACTTCAAGATGAGGCATTGGATGTCCAGAATGGGCAAGTAAGCTTCCCACGGTCACACAACTTGGGAAGCAGCACACCAGGCTTCAGATCGAAGTGGCTTGGCCCCAGGATCCACAGTGCTAATCACCAGGCTCTACTCTTGCTAGAAAAATCACTCTGGCTGCATGTGAGGGTGGACGCCAGGAGGAGAAGACGAAAGTTAGAGATGAGCAAGGAGGTGTTTGGAATAAATCCAGCAGGACACTCAAACCTTTGCTGTGCTAGGACTCCTTCCCTCTAACGAGTCTCCCATGGGCCCCTATACCCCATCCTGGGGTCCTTACAAGTGGGACCTTCCACCCCCAGCAGTGCCCCCAAGGAGTCAGCCGCCTGGTGCACCAGGCATCCCATCATCAGAGCTGGGTTGTAAAATCAGGAATCGATTTCTTCTGGGTCTATACTCTCTACGTTTCAGCCTAAAACACATGCTTTTCTCCCTGGAAATTCCTCTCTTAATTCTGCTTTCTTGTTCTCTAAACATTAGAAGATGATGCTTATGAGGAACTCCGTCTTATTATACCAGTCTAGCGAACATAATCGAATTAGGTGATGTTTTATTTGAGCACACTTCACCCAGGTTCTTCCTCCCGGATTGCACCAGCCCTCCCAGCTCAGGGTTCTCTGTCGCCTCTGAACAGTGAGCAGAAAAGGAAGAGGCCTGGAAACCAGGCTCCAATCCTGGTCCCCAGCCTAACGTGCAGCCTCTGACAGGCTGACCTCTCTGAGGTTAGCTCCCTGGGGCAGAAAGTGGGAGTGCCCATTTTGCATTGCACTGTGGCTTTAGTGGGATTAACCTGTGCCATCCTGGCTCCTGGAGAAACTCCCCGAAGAACACTGTGATGAACATAAGCTCTGGGGGCACAAGAGCTTCAGCGGTTCCTATCTGCCCCTGCATCCCCCGTGCCCAGGTCAGTGCTTAGCACCAAGAGGTTTTCCTTATTTTTGAAAGAATGAATGTCAAAATATGCCTCTCCGTTTCTCAGCATGCATATGCGCGTGCGCGTGCGCGTGCATGCGTGTGTGTGTGTGTGCGTGTGTGTGTGTGAGACCCTGCAACTTTCTCGGCTCTCATATCCTTACTAGAAAACTTTTCAATTCCGTCGCGCAAGCCTGAACCTGTCTTGCGATTCCTGACTCATTCAGTCCATGGAATTAGGTCTGCCTGGTATCCAGTTACAGACCTTTCCGGGTCTGTAGCGTGCTCGGGCGCAAGCGCGGCTATAGGGAAGGAGGGGTGTGGAGAAGCGCTCAGCCAGGCCGTGCAGAGGAAACCAGGTCCTCAGAAACCAGGGTGTTGATCATTGGCTGTGCTCCTTAATGAACTCAGGTGTGCCCCTCCCCCCACCCCAGGCATGATTTGTGCTCGTCCCTGCAACAGACAGCCTGGTTCCTTCTGAGCCTCTTCAGGGCATCGGTGCCCTTGGTTAGAAGCGGGCCCATGTGACCGAGGCCCGTGTCCTGAATTTCCCTTGTCATCCAGCCCCCCACAGATGGGAGCTGGGTTAGGGCTGCCTTGTTCTTGCCCGGGACACAGCAGGTCCCTGTGACGTGGCTTTGCTGGACTCTGAACGGTATCAGGCAGTCATCTGAGGCACCCGGGGAGGCTGAGGACCGCGAGCAAGCAAGCTCTTTGCATGTCTGCTTCCCACAGCTCGTGGGGAGAGTCCCCCCAGAGACACATTAATAAAGATTAAAGGTCCCTCCAGTCCCTGTGATCTTCGCCATGTCAAAGGGAAAGAGTCACTTTCTACCCTTCTCGCTGCTGTTTATTAATATTACAGGGCTTTGCTCTAAAAAGAAAAAAACTCAGGATGCTGGAGAAGATGGGTGTTCTAAGGGCTTTCGCTTCTGTATTGCTTTGTCATGTCTCACGGGTGCGTGCGGTACTCATCGGACCTCCAATTTCTCTGATTCGGGGAGAGCAGAGATCTAAATACCGCTCTGGCTTAAACCAAAGACCTTTGGATTCGGGGGTCCCCAAGCAGATTGGGATCACAGAGAGCATGGCTGTCTGAGATGTCACCCGCAACGGGAGACACGTCCGTATATTCTGAGCGCTTCCTACGGCAGGCCCTGGAGTGGGCCCATGGGGACGGATGCTGGCAGGGGTCTGTGCTCACGGGCCTTCTGTCCTGATGAGCTCTCATCTTCAACCAGCCCGGAGAATGGAAACCTGGGGCACTTGACTGAGGTCTGTTCTTTTTTTTAAACTATTATTATTCTAGAAATACCTCATAGTGCTCAGGATTCATTCAAAAACTATTGTTTGAATCCCTATATGGTATAGGGCCCCAGGAGGCAGAGACATAAATAAGCCAGGGTCCAGCAAAAGAGAGAAGTGAAAGGGAATGCGTACCCAGCTGCCTCTGGGAGAACTACCCTGTGTTCAAATCCTGTCTCCTCAACCATGAAATGGAGAAAAGGGCACCTCCATTGAGGAGGGGTACAAACAGCCTTGCACAGGCCCAGGAGAAAGGAAGTGCCAAGGAAACCAAATCCATTTAGTCCCCTGCAGGTGGTGGGAGCCTGCATCTAGGGGAGGCCAGGCTAAAGGAGTGCCTACCTCTAATGCCTCGGCAGGAAGGCTTCCTGGAGGAGGAGACACCTGGGGTGAGCCTTGAAGGATAGGCAAGGCTGAGTCAGGTGGAGGTAAGGAGACAGCCAATTCAGGCAGAAGGAACACAAAGGCACAGAGACGTGGGTTAGCCTGGAGGGTTGGGGTAACATGAGTGATTCAGTCATGATTCCCGTGCACGTACACGTGTACGGGGGAGCAGGAGATGAGAGCAGAGGAGGGAGCAGGGACCAGGTCAGGAAATGGGACAAATGAGTGACCCTGAGCAAGTTACTGACCTCTCTGTGCCTCAGTTTCCCCAACTGTCAAGTGAGGCTATAATAGTCATAAGTACATCACAGGGTGACTTAGAATAGTGCCTTAGAATATAATTAATAAGCTGTTATTAATTCTCTAGTCTCACAAAGAGGGGCATTATCACACCCATTTTTCAGGTGAAGAAACTGAGGCTCAGAAAAATTAAGGAGGTTGTCAAGTCTCCCCTGGGAGTGGGTGTGGAGAAACCATTCAAATCCAGCCACTCCAAGTCCCCAGCCCGTTAGGCCACTATGCATCTAATCCCAGAAGCTTTGTCCTGTGACAAGTTCTGGACCAGGTCCCCCCACCTAGGGGACCATCAGTTGTGGTGTCCCTTTCATTTGGTGACATGCAGTGGGGCTAGTTCCCAAAACAGCCCTGCCTTCCAGCAGGGATAACACAGCCCTTTGCAAAGGGGAGCTCCGGGCAAACCCCAGAGGCTTTGGGACAACAGCATCACTGGTATGGTGGTCGCTCTTGAGAACAGACCCCGCCAAGCCCCTGACACCCCAGACCGCCCCAAGTCTCCCCGAGACCCTTCGTGGAGTGCAGTTACCAACTCCATTCACAGACGGGGGCACAGGCACGGGACGAGAATCATCTATCCCACGTCACTCAGCTCCCAAGTGGCGAATGCCACGTTTTTCCTCCCTGGAGACTTTACAATCTCCCAACAAAGGAGTAGCGCTGTTTCAGCCTAAAATGGGTTCTCAGGAACCCAGCATTTAAATTTTGCTCTCCAGCCTGCAGGGAGGGACTGGAGAGAGCCACTGTTAGGTCAGTAATGTGTCTAATAGACATGTCAGCCCAGCTCCTCGTTCCATTTCTCGACACTGGATTTGGATGGAGCCTTCATCCAGATCTGCTCTCACACGGTGCACCTGGGAGGGTCCGAGCGTGGAAGGGATGGTTTTCCCAGTAACAGGGCTTAGAGGCAAGGAACGTACCGCCCTGAAAAGGCCTGAGCTCTGGGAACAGGTGCTAATGCCGACACAGGATGTCAGCGTCATCACCAAGACTTACTGAGTGCTCCCTGTATACCAAGCATGCACGGCACTCGCATTGCATCTCCTTGAATCCCCACAGTGGGGTGCCGGGGCTGTGACCCTCTCCATGTCCCAGAGGAGGACACCGAGGCACAGAGAAAGTAGATAGTTTACTTCAAGTAGCGCAGCTAAGTGAGAAACTGGAAAGAGGCCTGTGCAGGAAGCCCTGGGTGAGTGGCGAGTGAATAGGGATGGGAACTCGGTGAGGGTCCAGGTTGTTCCCTAGGGAGCTGGCCTCTGTCTAGTTCACAACCCACCACCCAAACCTGGGTGCACCTGCCATGGGGGCGCCCCGTGGGTGACAATCCGGCCGGCCAGGTACGTACGCTGCCCCTCTTGCCCGGGTAGGGGGCCCAGGCTGCCAGAAGGGAGGAAGCCATCCAGCTGAAAGTGGCAACGTCTTTGTTTGTGCGGGAACCCAGTGCCATGTGCTCAATTTTGCTTGAATCACGTTGGCAAGAATTCCAGGAGCAGCGTGGAGTTTCCTTGTGATTTTCCAAGACAGAAAGTGAGAATGGGCTGGAACGAAAGCATCGGGAGGAAACAATGCCGAAATGTGGCAGGTGCCTCGCATGCCTCACATACATCCCAGGGCTGCTGAGGCGGGGTGAGCCTTGCTGGGGCCACAGGGCTCTGTCTCCACCAGGGACCATCCCAAGGCAAGGGTGGGGAAATTTCCCGTTCGATTAGGAAGGAATTCAGCAAATACTTGCTGAGCAGCCCCTGTGTTGTGCCAAATCCTGTCATGGGCACCGGGGACAGGAGATGACTCAGGCTCATCCCTGCCCTGCAAGAGCTCGCAGTCTAGTGAGGGACGTGACACATTGACACGCAACCATGTATGGTACGGCAGCACAGGTGTGTGCTGGGTGGTGAGGGACAGGCAGAGCCTCACCATGTAGCACCCGCAGAGTCCCAGTGGGATTGTCCCATTCTGGCCCCTGGAGGGTGCTGGGCAGTCAGACCAAGCTAGAAGGTATGGGGCCACTGGGCTACTGTCCTCCCTGCAGCTTGGGTGGCAGGGAGCCAAGGTGAATGAGTCAGGCTCTTCTGGGGGACTGCTTACTCAGGCAGCCAGAGGCAAGAGGAGCCATGGGGGCCTCCTCTCCGGGTGGCAGGCTGGGGGAGGGGCAGCATGGAGAATGGGGATATTCAAGACGTTCTCTCTACCTGCTGGATTTTAGCAACTGGGACGGGGGGATTTGAACCCAAGTCAGTCCATCCAGAAAGCAAAGCCCAGCCCAGTACACCAGAGTTCCACCTGTGTCCTCTTGTCCTCTCACCATCCTCCCTGTCCCCACCATTACCCTCCTCCCCCAGAATGACCCCTAGGTCCTGCTCCTTTGGTCCTGCTCCCTCCCTAGCCTGGCTGGTCTGCTGCCACTGAGCCTAGTTCACAGGATAGAACCTGGGTTTTGGATTCATTAAAGCACAGCACACCCTTACTAGCAGACTGACCTTGGGCAAGTTACTTTAACCTCTCCGTGCCTCAGTTTCCCCCTTGGAGACCTGGGAGACCTCAAGGAAGTGAGGCAGGGGGAATGGTCGACACACAGTTCTCGGCAGAGAAGGCATCTGATCAAGGTTACCTCCCTCCCTCCTCTCCTTTCCTCCTTGGTGAGAAGTGCCAGTGGGATCTCCACGGTAGATGGGCTCCCACCCACACTGGTCCCCACCCACTTGCACTCCCAGAGGGCTCCACCCCAACCTCTTTTCTGATCTGGGATCAGAGCTCGTGCTGTGGGAAGACAGCCTGTTGTCCAGGACCCTCCCATAGAAAGGATGCAGCCCTGGCTCCTGTTTGCCTTAATGATGCGTTCAGAATCGCTCCGTGGAACTGTGTCCACACCTGTCGGGAAGCTGTTGGTATTTTCCAGACCCCATCATCTCTTTGACTTCCAAAGACCAGAAGTTTCCTACCCACTGGGCAGGGCTGTATTCCCTCTTCTGACTGGAGTTCCACTCTGGCAAAGCCCACACGCAAGGGCCGAGAGGGCATACACTTTGGAGACACACCTTCTGACTCCTTCTCCCTTCTGCTCACTCCTGTGACATGCATAACCCCTTCCCCAACCCCCGGCATCGCTGCTGCTCCCCCAGACCAGATGCAACCCATATCCGGCCCTTCCCGTGCAGGGCTCCACCTTATCTCTGTCCCTGACCCCAAAACCTGAGGATAGCCCACTCCATTCTCTCCCCGTGACTGCACCTCGATTGCCCCTCTGTGGTGCTACCACAGCCATGACGATTGGTTCTGCTTTGCTCATTACAACATCCCCCAGAGATCGGAAGCCCCGTGAGGGCAGGAACATTCCTGCTTTGGCAATGGCCAGGTATCCAGCACCTGAGCAGGGCCTGGCACAAGGTGGGCCCTGGGTCCGAATGTGCTGAAGGAAGGAAGAGACTGAATAAGAGATGGGTGAGGAGGACAGCCTTCGGTCTGAGCTCCATTCCAACACTCGAAAGAGATAGTAATGATCTACTTCTGAGCTTCATTGTCCTGGTCTATAAAGTGGGAACAATAACCATTCCAGGAATTTTTCTGGTGCTCTCAGACATGAAATGTCTGGTACATGTTGGGTGCTCCTTTCTGCGTGGCTTCCCTCCCGGTCCCATCACAGTCTCCAACCACAGTCTGTCCATGAGGGTGCCCATCTCTCCCCTGCTTTCTGGCAAGGGCACCAGGCCCCCTAAAGTTAAGGGAGGAATCTGCCTTGACCTTGGTTCTTGTCCTGGTTTGAAATTCACAGTCCAGGGCTTATCTTCTTCCCAAAAAAGGTCAGAGTATTTTCCCTTTACACCTGCTCACACTGAAGTTCATGGGCCATTTTTTTTTTGTTCACTCCCGTGGCTTTGTGAAGCCTTTGTTCTTATTTGCTGTGCTTCTTCTGTCAGGATTCCCAGGGACCAAGCTGGCAACCCACTGCAAACCAGGACATGCTGTATTACTCCAGCAGAACACACTTATAGACGACAACCCGAGAGGGACATTGGGATGGCCCCTAGAAATGACAAATCTGTAGGCTCATCCCCACAGGCACAAAGTCCATGCCAGTCCTCAGTCTCACTGAACCTCTGTAGGGCCTTGGGCACTCAGAGCAGTTAGAAGAGGACAAGAATTTGAGAAGCGCATTGTGCCTCTTGGCACCAGAACCATACCAGGATTTTGCCATCTGCCTGGTTCACTAGGGTTCCAGATATCTCTGCACCAACTTGAAATTCTGGAACCCAAAGCTTCTATTCTCTGGGTCATGGCAGAAGAAAACCATAAACCTCAGGACATCTTTCCTTGTCACAGCACTACCCTCCCCGGGCCAATCTTATCATCCAGTTCAAAAAAAAAGTTTAAGATGTATTAAAATGAAAACTCTGTACAAGTTTTTAAAAAATTATAAGCACAGAGTATAAATCCAGGGTCCAGTCCCATTCAATTTAGGAAACAACATCTTGCGAAGATAAGCTCCTCAATCCAGGGAACCTCATCCAAGTGCAGGCAATTCCAGCCCAGTGTCCCACAGCCTGACTTCTGGAGCAGCCTCCACACCCCTCTCCTCCTAGGCAGAGGCTTCCCAAGTCCCAGCTGAGCTCCTCCATCCTCAACACATGAGCCAAATGTGTCCTCAGCGACCAGGACCTCTCCTCCGAGGTTCTGTGTATTCTAAGGTCTAAGCACAAAGCATAACCTCCTTTGGTTTCCATCCACTGTTGGAATTCCAGACATGGATCCCTAGGTTCTCTTTTGCTCAGCTGCCCTTCCATATGCCCAGAGCTACTCGATCTCCCTTAAAGAAGGCAACCAGGCAAGAATTCCGCCTTAATCCTCCACACTTGGGCCGCAGACATTCCACACGTATAGATGATCATCTTGCCACCATCATTGTGAACGTCAGAAACCAAGGCTCGGGCTACAAGGAGCGACCCACCCATTGCCTATTGCCTGTGAGACCTCTTGATATTTATTCCCTGATCACCGTCAAGCACTTCCCTGTGCCAGGCCCTGGGATGCAACGGTGGGCAGAGCCAACAAAAGTCCTCCCCCTCATGACACAACCTCATGCTCCAGGAGATAGACAAGAAACAAATAAAAAAAGCAAAATATAGGTCAGATGGAGGTAAGTGCTCTGGAGAATTCAATAGGGAAGGAGGCTGGGGCGGGCCAGGCAGAGGAGCTGCAGTCTGCACTGGGGAGGCCGGAGAAGGGAGGCCTCAGTGGGAAGAACATAAAGAAGATGAGGGGGAGAAACCACACAGATATCTGGGGCAGAGCCTTGCATGGCAGGAGAAATAAGAATATGCTCCATGCATTTGAGGAAGGGCGAGGAGGCCAGTGTTCCTGGAGCTGGGGGAGGCTAGGAAGGCAGCAGGGGCCAGATCGAAAGAACTTTCTTTGGCTTTTGCTCTGAGCACAATGGAAGCCATCAGAGGGCTTTGAGTGGAGGAAAGTCATGATCTGGTTGGCGGGTGGGGAACAGACTACAGGGGCCAGGGTGGAAGTAGGAAGACCAGTTGGGAGGCCATTACAACAGTTCTGGTGAGCGAGGTCGTGGCTTGGATTGGTGGACCAGGGACAAGGATGGTGGTGAGAAGGGGTGCGATTGGAGCCATGTGTTGAAGATAAAGCCTACAGGATTTACTATGGATTGAATGTGGGTGACAAGAGAACAACAGGAGTTGAGGATAAGTCTAAGTTTGGGGGGCAGCTTAGAATCATCTGCAAACTTACCAATGCACCATCTTTCCGGTCCCTGAATTATCTATAAGAAAGTTGACTACAGGCTCAGTGGGTTAAGCCACTGCCTCCGGCCCAGGTCATGATCTCAAAGTCCTGGGATCGAGCCCCACATCGGGCTCTCTGCTCAGCAGGGAGCCTGCTTCCCCTCTCTCTCTGACTGCTGCCTGCCTGCTGCTCTGCCTACCTGTGATCTCTTTCTCTCTCTGTCAAATAAATAAATCTTAAAAAAAAAAAAAGAAAGAAAGTTGACAAGTTGACTACAAGAGCTCAAGACCATTTCCTGGTGTTACATGCATTTCCTAAGTTAGATCAGTTCCCAGAGGCAACAATAGATTCTATTAGACTATTCCATTCTATACTGTCTGAATGTTTCCAGGACTTAATTAAAGAGAGATTTGGAAGTCTTAAGTGAATCACAGCCATTGGTAGCCTCATACACTCATTCAAAGCACATTTACTGATGACCTAGTATGTGCCAGCAAGTAGGTAAGGTCTTAGCGATGCCTGAAACTGTAAAGAGCAATAAGATGTAGTTGGTCCCTATTCTCCAGAGCCTTCTGGCCAAGGAAGGGATACAAACACATAAACTGATGAATTACCATATCGAGGTGGGTGGGGTGGGGATGAACACTAGGACAGAGCCATAACCACATTGGTGGCCAGACGTCAAGGAGCTAGCTAATTGCTGAAGAATGGAGGAAGGCTTCCGTGTATCCAGACTCGAATTGCTTAACTAAGGCCTTGGGTAGAAAAGTTGACATTCTCCTTACAGGAACTATCATAAATCCAGTAGAGCCCAAACGTGTGGAACCCTAAAATATAATAGAGCTCCAAGTGGCTCAGCTTTGCAACGTCACATGTGAGCCCAAGGGTAATTAAAAGAATACAAATCCAGTGTCTACCCTGATGAAAAAAGAACATGAAAGAGGACCCAATTCCCAACCCACAGAGATAGCTCTCATGTCTAGGGCCTCCTACACCAAACCCAGAATTCCCCCAGCCCAGGCCTCAGCTTTCTGTTCTCGCCCCTCCCCCACCTGCCTTTAGTCTGGATAAACTTGGGCTTCCTTGCTCCTTGATCCTCGGGTCCCCTTTCTGCCTGCCTCCCTGCTTCTCTCAACTTTTCCTGATCCCGCACAACAAAGCTCCTGACGCCAGTTGGGCAAAGGCTAAGTTGGGGTAGAGAATGTGCCCCACCGCATTCGTGTAAGAAATCGGAGATCCTGCCCTTGACAACTAGACCGCCCAGCGAGGACAAGAAACACAATCCCTTCAAATTCTAAGAGATCCTTTTGAAATTCTTGTAAATGAAGATCACTCTGACACAATAACAAGCCTGAATTGGGTTGGAACATTTTTGTAAGGTTGAAGCGAAGGCGGCCCTTCTTAATGGATCGATATAGCTGGTTTGGGCTTGAGGTTTTCAAAGGTATGGCATTCTCCGTAGGCTCTCCAAATACGTGAAACGAGCAGTGTTATCATGGACTTCTTGTAAGTATAGGTTTTAAAACTACAAGAAGAAAGGGAAACGTGTGGGAGAAAGCCCAAAGTCACTTAATACAAACCAATTGAGGAGGGAAAGAAAAGTGTTCCTCAAAGAGAAAGCTTGACTCTCTTTTAAGAATATAGAAAATATCACTCAAATGAGGCATGTGTGAGTTTGGACCACAGCTCTTGTATGTGAGAAAGCTGCATTACTTTGTTCTAGAATGACTTTGTTCTAGAATGACTTTGTTCTAGAAAAACTTAGTTCTGACTCTGAAAGTCCCCCCACTCCCTACCTCACACACACACACACACACACACACACATATCTGAAATCGGTTGTGTTCTTGAGATGCCTCTTTCTCTCCCTATTATCTTGTAAGAAAACTTTAGGCCAGACACCGTCCAGAGCCTGTAAGCAAGGGCCTGTCATTTCCAGGCCATTTCTTCATCCATGTCCATCCTGTCCTGAAGGTGGGCAGCTCCATGGCTGCCACAAACTTGGACCCAGGGGACCAGCCCAGCCTGGGAGCCTAGTGCCTGGGTCCCTTAGAGAGCCCAGAGCCTTTAGAGTCTGCAAACACCTCTGGTTTCCCAGGTTGGCTCTCCTTCACCTCTGGTAGCCCTTGGAGCCCTTTTAATTTCATATAATCCAGCTCTGTTTTCTCCATGAGCCGAGGCTGACACCACAGAGAGGCTAGGCAGGTAGCCTAATGGAGGAACCTTCCCCCACCCCACCAAGCAAGGACTGCGGGCAGGTCTCACACACAGGTCCCAGCCAAGACAGCCCAGGTTAGCTCCTGCCAACTGCCACACTGCAGACCCAAGATTACAGGATCTTTCAACTTTTCCAAAGAAGCCAAATATTCAAATTCTTATGTGAAACCTGCCAATTTTTCAGGGTTAGCAACTCAACCAAATTTCAAAAAAGAAAAGAAATACCGCGTGGACCAACTCCGTGCTGGCCAGAGTATCTCTGCATACTTACAGCCCAGGCTCTCCAGCACCAGGGTAACTTTGCATACTGACTCTAAGGCTTTAAACACCATTAACATGCCCCCAGGCTTGAAAGCTAACTAGCCACTGAAGACCCAACCTAAATTAATTGCTCAGCAGGGCCTCCCGCCCTGACCTGGTTCATTCACTTGAGATGCTGCACTGAGCACCTGCTATGTGCTCGCTGACTGCCTCGTGGGCAAAGATCTCAGAGGTGTGGTCCCCGGTCAGGGGTTCAGGAAAAGGGATGAAGGTGACCAAGAATTACAGGGAGTGAAGGGTGTTCTGGAAACAGGGGACAGAAGGGTTTGCATGCAAAAAACAAAAAGCATATTTGCAGGATCCAAAGGAGGTCCGAGAGGCAGCACTCCTTAGAGGGCGGGATGTGGCAGAAGAAGTGGACAGGGCTGGATCAGGCAAGGACTTTGACCTTCATCCTGGGCTTTATGGGCAGAAGGCAGTAACTATGGGGAGTGGTTGGAGGGGACATATGGGGATGGTGGAGACCAGTTAAGAAGCACGTTATAAGGAGGCGTCCAGGTAGCTTGGCTGATGGTGGTACAGAGGAAGTGGAGAGGAATGGACAGATCCAAAATATATTTAAGGAACAGAATGGGTGGAACTCAAATGTGGGGGTCTGGGGAGGTTGATAAGTGTCAATGGTGACTCCCAGATTTCTGGCTAGTTGAACTGGAAGACTCAGTTATTCCCAAATATTTTTCTCTTTTCTTTTTATTTAAATTCTACTTAATGTACAATGCAATATTGATTTCAGACATAGAATTCAGTGATTCATCACTAACACACAACACACAGTCCTCATCACAAGTGCCCTCTGTAGTACCCATCACCCATCTAGCCCGTCCCCCATCCACCTCCCTCCATCAACCCTCAATTTGTTCTCAATCACTAAGAGTCTTTTATGGTTTGTTTCCTTCTCTTTTCCCCCCTCCCATATGTTCATCTGTTTTGTTTCTTAAATTCCATATGAGTGAAATCATACGGTATTTGTCTTTTCTCTGACTTATTTCGCTTAGCATAATACTTTCTAGTTCCATCCACGTCATTGCAAATGACAAGATTTCATTCCTTTGATGGCTGAGTAATAGTCTAGTGTGTGTGTGTGTGTGTGTGTGTGTGTGTTCATCAGTTGATGGACATTTGGGCTCTTTCCACAATGTCATTATCGTTGATAATGCTGGGGTGCATGTGCCCCTTTGAATCTGTATGTTTGTATCCTTTGGGTAAATGCCTAGCAGTGCAATTGCTGGGTCATAGGGTAGCTCTATTTTTAACTTTTTAAGGAACCTCCATGCTGTTCTCCAGAGTGGCGGCACCAGCTTGCATTCCCATCAACAGGGCAAGAAGTTTCCCTTTTATCGCATCCTCCCCAACACCTGTTGTTTCTTATTCACAGATCTGTCTTGAGCGGCTACCCTATATGCAGCTCAGTTCTAGGTCTTGGGTTACAGTGATGGAAGGAAGAGGTGAGGAGCTCTGTCCTTGTGGCTCACTCTCAGGCGGGGAGAGATGCAAGCAACAAGATAAGTCAAATATATAGCATGTTGCTGGGAACAGCTACATAATTTTTGGGATCAAGGCCAAATGAGTTTGTGGGGGTCCCCTGTTTAAAAAAGGTATCTTATGAATTTATAGTCAGCACAGAGTCTGTGTGACTGCACATGGTCACACACACCCACGAAACAAGCCCTACATACCACAGAGATAAGTTCTAAGGAGAAAAATACATTAAGGACATAGCCTAGAGTGTTTCTGGGGCAAGGAAGTTGCAATTTTTTAGAGTGAACAGGGAAGGCCTTAGTGGGAAGGTAATGTTTGAAAAACTACCTGAAGGAGATGAGGGAATATATCTAGGAAACAATAAATAATAACTATCTAGGGAAAAATGTCTTTGATAGAGGAAAGAGCTAGTGCAAAGGTCCTGGGGCAGAAGTGTACCTGCTGTGTTGGAGGAACAGCAGGGAGGCTAGTGTGGTGGAAATGAAGCAAGCAACGCAGAAGGGAGTGGACAATGGGAATAATAGGTATTGAGGTGAATGGGGGGGCAGATCTCATCAGGCCTCAGCAGTCACTGCGAGGAGGTTATCTTTAACTCTGAGTGAGGTAGGAGCCATTGGAGGGTTTTGAGCAGAAGGGTGACCTAACTTGACCTGTTTTAGCGTCAGGACTCCAGATGCTGGGATGGGGGTTTAACAAAGAGAGACGGGTGGCAATGGGGCAGAGGACAAGTACAGAAACGGAAAAGCCAGGAGGCTGTCACCACAGTCCTGGACAGGAGTTGGTGGGGTGACCTGGACCAGGGTGGTCACAGGAGAAGCCGTGAGGGGTGGCCAGATCTGGGGCACATTCTGAAAGCGGAGCTGACAAGGTCTGCCAGCTGATTGCAAACAGGGTGTTAATTAGAAGAGGCAAGGGGGACTCTGAGCTTTCTGGCCTATGCACCTAAGAGGCAGGGAGCTGGGAAAGGACAGACTGGGCACCCGAGGGGGTTGGGAGCTCAGCTGAGATCATGCCAAGTTTGAGACACCAGAGGGGGAGCTGTTGCATGGAAGGCCCCCAAGTAAGGACAGCAAGAATGGGAAAGGCAAGAACCAACTCGTGTGGGGCTTTGTAGGTCATGGGTTGGAATGTCTTCCTTGGCAAAATGGAAACTCACAGAAGAGTCTTAAGTACATTCAGAAGACTATGCTGGCTGCTGGGGAAGAAGGTAGGGGAGGACCCCTGGAAAACCTTTGCAGGGAGGATGGTGGTTACGACCAGGACAATGGGGTTGCAGGAAAGGACCAGATTTGGGGCAGGACTTGTTGATGGATGCAATGCACCTGGGATTGGGAGGAGCAGAAAAAAGCAAGGATGATCCCCCTGTTACTGCCATGAGCCAACAGAGGGTGTGAATGGGATATTTACCCAGACGGGAAGGAAACATTAATATTTCAACTGGATAAGGAAATGTTGTTGGATAAGCTGTTACGTGGGCAGGAAAGTGAGTGGATGCTTGCCCCGGAGGCCTGGAGATGGAAGAGCAAGAAGGTGATGGGAAAGGTAGGCAGTTTGAAGCAGAAGGAACCACGTTCCCGGCATGGACTTGTTTGGGGTGCTCTAAGCAAGGTCATGCTGGAGCAGGTGTGAACAGCGGATGGCCGGACAAGCTAGACATGCCAGTGGGAACCTTGTGAAGGAGGAACACTTATTTCAGGTTACCCAGAGGACTGGGTCTCCGGGATGTTTCCAAATCAGTGGTTTCTGGGCTATTTACTTCACTGGTAAAGAATCATCATTGTACAATTGTATGGCATTATTTTATCCTGTTGCTTGATTTGGAAATCATATGCTCTTTTTTAATTGTTTATTTGCATTTGATTATGGGCTTCCCAGACACTTGCCAGGATGTGCTGGAATTCTTTTATAAAGGGCTGAACTTACACTGGGAAAAAAATAGCATCATTTCTCAGGTTGATGTTGAGGACTCGCTGATAGTAGAACGGGTGGTAATGTTACCTGGATGATGAACACCTTCCTGGCAGCTGGGAAACAGACATCTGAGCACATGAATTTCTCCTATGGCTCCTGCCTTTTTAGACAAAGATCTTAAATTTATCCCAGAGTCACTCATTCATTCAACATTTTTTTTCCTAAATTGTTACTTTGTTCCAGGGGATAAGGTGGGGAGCAAATGGCAGAGCCAGTTCCTGCTCCCATGGAGCTTAGACATACACCCCCTAAACACACACACCTGCAAATCATCCTAAGTATTGTGAAGGAAAAAGCACTGGGAGTCAGGAGAGTGTACAAGCAAAAGTTTAGCCTGCCTGGGGAGGCTGGGCTTTAAGAGATGACATGGTGGTTAGGTGAAAGTTGAGGAAGAAGAGTGTTCCAGGCAGAGGCAACAGCATGTGCAAAGGTCCTGAGGCAGGGAAGCAAATTGAGATAATTAAGAACCAGGAAGGAAGGTAAAGTGGCTGCAGCAAAGATAGCAAAGCAAGACTTGTGGAAGGAGAAACAAAGGCAGATGTTTATTTTTGTCCTTAAAGCCCTGAGAGCCACTGAAGGGTCTTAAGAAAACCATAATGGAGGTGATAGGATGTGCATTTAAATAAGCTCACTGGTGACAATGCAGATGAAGAGATAAGAAGGAGCAGGAATGATTGAGGGCAGACCTGTGAGGAGACCACTGCAACTGTCCAGGTGAGCGATGGTGGTGGTCAGGACTAAGGTGGTCAGTAGGGAGGGAGAAGAGTGGAAGGATGTGAGAGGTAAATCAATAGGACTGAATGCAGTTAAGTAAGTGACAGCATCCCTAAGAATTTTAAATGAAGGTCTGCCAGGATTGTTTGACTTATTGATCATTTGCAATATGGCTAATCCACTAGGAACAAAAGCCATCCGGAGCTGTTGTGAGCTGACAGGCACTGGATGGTTTAAATAAAATGGAATTTTTGGTCATCAGACCGCCATACCAAGGCCTAGAAGCAAATAGAAAATAAGGGTCCCCCCTCATGAATTAAGCCCATGCTCATTTATTCATTCTTTTCTTTATTGATTACTGTATGAGACATCTCATGACACACAAAATATTAGGGGGCCCAGAGCAGAGACCATCAGTGCCTGGCGGTGGTAAGAGGGAGGGCAGGGGGAAGAAAGCGGTGGGGAGAGCTGATGAGAATTCCAAACCAAATAAAAGAGCATAAAAGTAGAGCATCCAGGAAGTGTGTGGTGTATCCCAAGCTCAAAGTGCCTGCTTGAGGAATAAGAAAATGGTCATTAGTCCAGGTATGGGTTTTACACTTTATTCATAGAGAAGAGGCAATTACTGGCTCTGTTTTATAGACTAACATAGGCTTCTTAGATTTTATGGCACTTTTAAAAACCAATATAACTGATTGCAAATCAATTTGCGTAAGGCTACAGATAAACCTTGGCAAAGAACCAGCTAATGGCAGCAACGATGGCATTCTTATCTGATTCAGACTTCATCACCATTTAAAAGGCTCGCAAACAAGGTCTTGTGTAGTGTTAAATTCTCATTCTAGTCAATTTTTTTTTTTTTTTTAGTCCGCCAAGATCGGTATCACTATCTCAAACTTCAGTTAGGAATCAGATACATCAGAGGAAGGTTGGTAGGTGTCATTGGCTAACCATACCCATAAAATAGGTATTTCCCTATAAAACAGGGGAAAGTAGATAACAAAGAAAAAACAAATGCATACCTAACAATGGACAGATATTTCTCAGGTGGGATCTTGCTATTAGTCATTTCACAGAATTTTTTAATACATCAAACCAAGCCAAGACTTGGAGGAACCCGATAAAAAATTTCAATTGTTAAGAGTTTAGACCTATCCCTAACTTCGTTTCTGCTTCAAAATTTTATTTCAACCCAATGTTGCCCAACCTTTAGCATAAATTAATGGGAAGAGTGTTCTATACAGAAAAATCTGACTCTATGTGGGAAATTTTATGTAGAAATATACGTGCCTGACTTTCTTAACACACACGTGTATAGGACTTATTATTTGCCAGGCAGTTTTGAAAACACTCAGTAACTTGTAACTCATTTGGCCCCCACAGCAACTCTTTTTGGGGTTAGTATTAGTATTAGTATTAGTATTAGTATCATTATCATTCTTATTACTACCACCATTTTACAGGTGAGGAAATGAGGCACAGAAGGCAAAATCTGTCAGGCTCTGATAGGTGCTGTGCAGAAAGTTCCAGCAGGGTAAGCGGAGAAGGAACACCCAAAAGGGAATGCTGTGAGAGAGAGGGTGTGCAGGGACTCTCCACAGAGCAGGGGACAGTTGAGCAGAATGAATGAGAATGAGCCATGTCACTATCTGCGGGAAAAATTCCATTCTGTTTTATGTAGAAATATGGATACACACGGTTGCTTCTTACAATGTTTCTTTTCACATGAGTTTCACTGTGGAAATAAGAATTGAATGAGAGGGGAGGTACAAAAGCAAAAGAAGAAATGCTCTGTGTACATTTCCCACTATGAGACTCCTGTAGCTCTAGAGCTACATCTCCATAAAGTGATTTGACATCCATAAATGCCAATTTACAAAGCACTTTCCACTGCCATCAAGGAAAAGAAAACCATATTTTCCCTCTCTCCCGGCCCAATAAGTAAACTTTGAAAACAATTACAAGCACATGTAATAATAATACAGCAACCTGCATTTCTATGGCAACTTTCACTAGAGAATTTCTCAGTGCTTTGCAAACAGTAATTAATCAGACCCCCTAACATCCCCGCAAGGAGCCCAGGGATGTGGGTACGTGCTGAACATCCCCCAACACAGACTCGCTCTCACCCCTGGGGTGGATCAACAGCTGTTGTTTAAAAACTGTAGAGCAAATAGAATTCAACATTTCAGAAAATTGTTGGACTCGGAAGTCCAAGATGTAAAAGAAAATTGTGTCTGGTGCAGGCTTTTTGCCTTGTCATGCAAATGTGATAGAGATGAGAACAAGACACTGTTTTCTACATTACCCACCGTCCCTGCATCCCCTGGAGCTAGATTTACCCCATGGCACAAAGTTACTCTGCTGGGTTCATCATCCCAGAAATGACCCCATTACCAAACCATTTTGCTCTAAGAAATGTAACAGACTTTCTTAACACAAACATATAAGACTTATTATTTGCCAGGCAGTCTTGAAAATGTTCAGTAACTTGTAACTCACTTGGCCCTCACAGCAACTCTTTTTGGGACTAGTATTAGTATTAGTATCATTATCATTCTTACTACTACCACCATTTTACAGGTGAGTAAGGGAGGTGTAAAAGGCATTAAGGAGGTGCCTGGGTGGCTCAGTGGGTTAAAGCCTCTGCCTTCAGCTCAGGTCATGATCCCAGGGTCCTGGGATCGAGCCCCATATCGGGCTCTCTGCTCAGCGGGGAGCCTGCTTCCTTCCTCTCTCTCTCTCTCTCTCTGCCTGCCTCTCTGCCTACTTGTGATCTCTGTCTGTCAAATAAATAAATAAATAAAATCTTAAAAAAAAAAAAAAGGCATTAAGGAATTTGCCCAAAGTATCTCAGCTTCTGAGCTGCTGAGCCAATGCAGTCCAACTCCAGAATCCATTCTACACGCTTTATTAACCCTGTGTGACCTCTCAGGGTTGGTATCACCTGTAAGTAAACTTGAATGGGTACAAACTGGTCTATTTTCCCAGCTTGGTCACGCAGTTTGTCTCCTATTTTGAGGAGTGGGGTTTTTTGTTTTTTTGGTTTTCTTTTCTTTTCTTTTTTCCCACTCTTGTGGTTACCAGAAGTAGTGACTCAGAGGCAAGCAGCCAATCCGAAAAGTAAGCGCCACTTGCTTCAGCACCATGGAGAACGCCCCCACCCCTGTTTTTCCCAAGCACTGCAGCACCCCTTCCAGACCTAAGAGGCTCCACTGTAAGGAGGAAGCCTGAGAATAGGCAGAGCCAAGCTAATGGGGGTGGGGGGGTTGTTTTTTACTTATTTCTGCCTTTATGAAAACAAGAAATGGATACAAGATTATCAGACTAGTTTAGCCGGGGCCATCTGAAGCCTGAGACTTAACACCTCTGGTTTTCCCATTCTTGGGATGTCTTGGGTCTGGAAGCTGATGAATTAAGTACTTAATATCATTTTCCTACTTCATGTGGATGTGCCTCTCCCCTTTTTTTCCCTCCCAGATCTCTGGCAGGAGATCATCTCCCGGGGCAATTAGGCTTTTGCCCAAGGACTATTCATGTACTTTTCCCATTTGCCCTGGTGGAGAGACATTGAAGTCACTGACCCTTGAATAACACAGGTTGGAACTGCGTGGGTCCACTTACATGCAGATTTTTCTATATCAACACAGTAACAGTACTGTAAATGTATTTTCTCTTCCTTAGGATATTATTAACATTTTCTTTTCTCTAGCTTCTATTATTGTAAGGATACTGTATGGAATACATAGAGCCTAGAAACTGTGTTAATCATCTGTTTATGTTATCAGTAAGGCTTCCAGGAAACAGTAGACTATTAATAATTGAGTTTTGGGGGAGTCAAAAGTTATATTTGGATTTTTTACTGCACAGTTCAAGGGCCAACTGTATCTGGTTAAGAACACTGGCTCCAAATTTAGACTGCTGAAAATTCACTTCAGCTCTGCCACTTTCCACAAGTGACCTTGGAAAAGGCATTCAACTTTTTTAAAGACCCAGGTTTTCCATCTGTAAAGTGGGGATAACAATGGCCACTGAATCATAAGATTGTTCTAAGGCTTATTAAGTAAGGTCCTAGGATTAGATAACAGATTTTATTATGAAAGGAAATAGGGAAAGTGGTGATATCCCTTTCTGAACAGTAAGACTCATGTGCGTGACACACTTGCCCTCTACCTTGGCCGTCAGGGAGCCCCAGGCCTAAGTTCCCACTTAACATTGGCAGCTCTGTAGGACCCTATGGATTGCCTCGTGGTATTTCTTTTCTTCTCTGATGTTGACCTTCCCTTCTCATTGACATATCCTTTGATCCTGATTTGTGTGGGTGTGTAGTTTTATTGTCTGCGTTATTTCAGGTCACTGCATAAGATGGACAGACAGATGGATCATTAGAATATAAGCCCCAAGTGAGCAAAGAGTTTTGTCTGGTTTGTTTGTTGCTGTCCGCACAAAAGCCTGGGAGGTACAAGGCAACTGCATCTGCCCATAACCGACACTTGGAATAATCCCTTTCCTTGGATATACTCCACTCACTAACCCAGTAGCTTTGCACTGGTGCCGAGTTAGCTGGCTGCTACAACTTCACTAATTATCTATAATTCCAAGAGTTCTTGCCAGGCAGACGAGCTGCAGGAGCTGTTTCCGTGACGATGCTGTTTACAGCGCAGTCTGTCCCCACCCCCACCCCCCAGTTGTCTAAGGACAGAAAATGAGGAAGCAGGATGGGAGGTGATCAGGGAAATTCCTCTTTATCAGGATAAACTACTCTTGGGATCTCAGGCGGTGCAGACCCCTTCCCTAAAATGCTAGCAAGGTTTTACCAATGAGGTAGAAACAAGAGTAGTAAAATTAGTTGCAGAAACACGCCCTTCTGACTCAGAGACCCAGTGTGTGGGTGGAGCGGGGCAGTCTCCTGTGCTGGGGATATCCCCTGGGAAGGGCTGGATTCTTCCCTGTGACACAGCCAAAGGCTGCTGCTCTTGGTGACAGATTATTAGGCGATATGAATGCACCAGCGAGGGTGGGATTTGGGGGGGTGGGGGGGGTGTGGTGAGACTTGGTTGAATCAGATCACAGCAGCTAACACAACCTCCAAACCCTCATCGGCCAAATTCAACTCCAATTCAGTGTACATTTCCTGACTGCTTACCATGTGCCAGGGCCAGGGAATTGCTGATGCCGTAGATTTCCAGGCATTTGGCTGTAAGAAAACAACAAAAATTGGAAAAGATGCTCACACGTCTCCCTTTCTCCTCCACTTTCTCCCCTCGGTCTGTCGGCCCTGCTCGTCAGATTTTTAACACCCTCCCAAGTAGGAATCAGCTTCCCTTCTGGTTTTTGGAAGGCATCCAGCCTGCTCTCTTCTCTCTCTCTGCAGGGCATCGTGCACACAGCAATTCCAAGCAGGCAGGGAGCGCTTTTCTTTCTCCCACTTCAGGAAATCTTCCAGCTCTGGTCTTGTTATAAGAATCACGCATTTGAAGTCTCCCTGGGAATAAACACACGTTTCTGATAACTCTAAAGATTAAGCCAATGAAATAAAAATTCATTTTTGAGACATAAACTGTAAATGACCGGGATTTTCCACGGCAATATTGGCACTTTGGTGAAGGCACGGCAGCCCTCAAGTTGACAGTAATTTGCTGCAACGTGCCAGGCAGTCCTGAAGTCGTTCAATAGACAAGACATCATCAAATACCACATCTGAATTCTGTTCATATTACTAGAATGAAAAGGGTAATTCAATTCAATTGCCTGGAGAATCGTGGAACACAGGCATAAACAGAGCTGGCCAGAGGCAAAACTGCTTAGCAAGTGGAGTGCATCTATAGGGCCCTTGGCTTGTCTTCCTTCATCTCCCTCCACAGCGCGGTCCTCCCCTTGGCAGGAACCCCATGTGAACTGAAATCAACGCGTTGCTCCTCCCAAAGGTATTTGCTTTTTAAATGTCCTTCCTAGTTTGATAATGAAGGGATTAAAAACTCACATTTATCAAACACCTACAATGGACCAGGCCCATTTCCACAAACAATGTTAATCCTTGGGCACACTCCGTGCTTGTTCACTCAAAAAACCACTATCTACACTGAGCCAGGAACTGTGCCGGGTGCCTGAGATCCAGCAGAGATCAGAGAGTCGGATCCTCCCCTCTCGGGCTCCGGGCTCCGCAGCAGCCCGATGAGTGGAAGGAAGCAGTAAAGGAACAGATGCATTAATGTCTGTCAGGCTCTGATAGGAGCTGTGCAGAAAGTTCCAGCAGGGTAAGCGGAGAGGAACACCCAAAAGGAAATGCTGTGAGAGAGAGGGTGGCCGGTGTACAGGGACTCTCCACAGAGTAGGGGACAGTTGGGCAGAACCAATGAGAATGAGCCATGTCACTATCTGGGGGAAACGCATTCCAGGCTGAGGGACCAGGGGAACAGCAAGAGCAAAGGCCCTGTGTGTTCCAAGAGCAGAGTGAACAGGGGAGACAAGGGAGAGACAGGAAGGGCTTATAGGCCAGGACTTTAGGGACTCAGGGATATTGGAAGCCATCAGAGGGTCTAAGGAAAGGAACAACAGTCCGCATTCGTTGACTTGGGTTTTCAGAAGCTTGCTCTGGGTGGCGGGTGGAGCGCAGCCTATATGGGAACCAACGTGGACACAGAGGTCTGTCAGGAGACAGCTGGCAGAACCAGTAACCAAGGCAGCCTGGATAGGATAGGAGTGAACGGTGGGGGGGTGGGGAGGACAGGGGTGTTGATGCTGAAAGGTCAGACCCCAACCTCTCCCCTGGAGAGGATCCCCCATCCAGCCAGTGAAGAAAGAGAAGCAAAGAAGGGGTAGATAATCCCCCACCATCAGGTGGGTAGGGAACAGCCAAACAGAGTCCTGCAGGCTGCCAGCTATAGAGGCCTGGCTCTCTCGACTCTGCCCTGAGCTTATTTCTCTGTTGCCATGCGATGAAAGGCAGTGAAGAAGGAATTTCAGTCCTCAGAGAACAGAAATAGGGATTTGGGGGGGATTTTTCTGGACCCTTGCTTTGGCAGGGTTCCACCGAGGTCTCCTGGTAAGGGTCAACACACGTCAGGCCATTACTGTGCACAGGGCCGTGTTCTATGGGCTTCCCATGGGTTAGCGCAACCATTCCCCACAACAGCTGCCATGAAGGGACTACTACCATTATCGTTCCCATTTTACAGATTGGGAAGTAGAGGCTCAGCTGTGTGAACCAGTCCAAGGTGACAGAGCTGGGCTGCGGATCCTGGCAGGGAGGTTCCCGGAGCCCCAAGCCTTCAACATAACACTCTTTCTTCCTTGAAAAGATGTTTGCTTTTCAGTACTTTCCCACTGAATTTTGGGCTTGGAGACTGACGTTCACATGACTGATAGGTATTGAAACTGACACACACCCCCCGACATGACCTCAGAGCACAGTAGAGAGTCGCCAGTAGGTCCCCCCTCAAGGCTTCTGGCCCAGGACAGAAGGTAGATGAGGTGACCCAGATAGGTCCCCACCCATCTCCAAGTGGTTGCTAAGTCTCATATCCCTGGCTTGTCGACAACATCCTGGGCACAAAGCTCCCAGAAGCTGGGAGAAGAACCACAGCTACCAGCTCCTAATTCCATCTGATGGATGACAGAGATTTTCCAATGCTCCATTCTTCCCAGTTTTGAGAGGAAAGAGGAAATAGAGGTACAAGCTTGGGGGGAGGGGAACGGGATGGGAACAGCGGTGAGCATGGAGGAGGCAGGGTGAATGCGGGGTTTCCAAAGATAAAGTGAACTATTCTGGGAAGAGAAGGGGTGTGTGCCCCCCAAGGAGGGAGAAATGGAGATATGGTGATTCTCAAAATGCCATAATCCAGATCCGCCCAGAAGTCCCTCTTTGCTGTCACACAACCACACACCACCCCCATCCACCCTGCCTCAAAGGCACTTAATCCTGTATTCAGGCCTCTCTCTCCCCTCCCCGCACCACCCCAGTAGAGGACCTCCCTCCCTCTTTAGGCCCCACCCAGCTAATAATAAAAATAACATCTCCTCTCTGTTGAGCTTTGCTTTTACACACTTCATCTCATCCATTTTAGCATCAGAATCGCTCTGCCAGATGAGTCTCCTTATCTCCATTTCACAGAGGAGCCACTCAGGAAGTGAAGTGACTTGCCCAAGGTCGCACTCTGAGAGGCTAGAAGGTCAGTGACCCCAGCCTGACCCAGAAGCTCAGGCTTTGTCTCTGCCTCCCCCTCAACCCGTCCTGCCCTCCATCCACTCCCCCCCCCCCCCCAGCCCCTTCCCCCTTACTGAGTTCCTGGAGGCCTGGCAGCTCTTCTCATTTGGTTTTGCACCCTCAGCATCCAGCATCCAGTTGGCACTTAGTAAAAATTGATGGAAGGGACACGGCCGAGAAGGGCCTAAGAATGAACCAGTGCTATAAACACACTCACGGGCACTTACGTTGTCGGAGACAATGCCAACAATTTTTGAGAACCATTTTTTTTATAAGATCTTATTTATTTATTTGAGAGAGAGCAGGAGTGAGAGAGCACAAGCAGGGGGGAACGGAGGGAGAGGGAGAAGCAGGAGGGAGTCCCACACAGAGCGAGATCTGTCTATTCATTCAAGGGATAAAACACACGCTTATTGGAAATGCGCTGAGTGCCAGGCCATGTGTCTGGTACACGGAGGTTATGGGCAACAATCCTGGTGCCTAACCTCAAAAAGCTCGTAAAATAGAGGCAAGAAAGACCAAGACCAAAGCAAGCGGCCACCAGTGTCACAGAAGAAAAAATGATCACAAATAAGTGACAAGCAGTGAAGGGAGAGAGGGGACACTGAGAAGAGGGCTTTGGTGGACAGGAACGCTCTCTGAGGAAGAAGCGTTTTCAAGGTTGAGTAGAAGTCACCCAGGAAAAAGTCAGGGAAGCGTTTCCAGCAGAAGGAATGGCATATGTGAGGGCCTAAGGCAGGACTAAGAGTGTGGAGCCTTCCAGAAAGTATAGGAAGACTACTCGGGTAGAGCCAAGAGTCAGGAGATAGAAGGAGACAGAGCAAAAGACCCAGGAGGCCCTTGCAGGCCTCGTTAAGTATCCTGGATTCCAGCCTCATGGCAAAAGCAACCCTGGGAAGGGTACAAAGCATGGAAGTGCCCTCCTGAAATCCGGTTCCGCTCTGTGGGGGGGGGGAGCGGCGAAGGGGCCGACAGGCTGGCTGGGAGGCTATACTCGGGCCAGGGGTGGTAGGGAAGTGGATGCATTTGAGATCTCATTTGGAGACAGGAAACAAAGCAAAGAAAACAAGGTTGACCCAACTTGGCCGTGTCCACAAAGGCACCCACGATGGAGTAAGGGCAGAGTGGGCTTGAAAACAGACCAGATTCTAACCCACTCTCTGTCTGATGCTCTGTGGTTTCAGGTGGGCCATGAAGCCCGTGGGAGCCTCCAGCCTCCAGAAAAGTTGTCACTGAGACAATGCATGCAGCATGGTGACCTTCCTTCCCCCTTTGCCACCTCCAGAGACCCGTGGCCTGACTCCCCAAGTGGCCCCGTAATACTGGGCTCCACTAGTCCCAAGCAACATTTTTAAAGACAGAATGAATCCCCATATACTCCATGCCAAAGGCCAAGTGCAGGAAGGCCCGCCAGCTTCCTGCCACTAATACTTGTCACCGCCACAGCGGCTCATCCCTTTAGCAGTAATTCAATTACCCGTCCCTGGGCACCTTCCGGCACAAGCTCCCTTGGGTCCCCATTGTTTTCCTGAGAAAAAAGCCAGGACACAAGTCGGTGCCTTTGTCCTAATGAGAGCTTTTCAACACCTGACAGTAAGCCACTGAGGATGTGCTAAGGGCAGCCCTGAGGCCACCCAGGCTGCCTCCCAAGACAGGGGTTCTGGCCACCCAGGAGGTGCAACGTGGGCTGTGGCACCAGGGGCTCACACAGCAGATGTTGCCGCCTTAGCAGCCGGGCCAATTATGATGTTAACACCCTGGACATTAATCCCTGGGCCCCTGCCAGCCAGGACCTGCTCTGCTCTCTGGCTTCATAGCATATGTCCTCTGGGGGACTCAAGGAAGGGTCCTGGAAAAGTCACACTTTCCACCCCTCAGACTCAAAGCCCAACTTCTCCTCTGCATCACATCCCAGGCCTGAAGACCCCCACCCCAAATATTTTAGCAGCAGGAAACCCGGCCCCAGGCACCACAGGGCGGTAAGCAAGCAATGTTATTGCAACTGAGGCCCTGAAAATTAACCGTCTTACTCAAGGAAATAAAACCCACTTGCGGGAGTTCCTGAGTACAGATTTGCTCTCCTGATAACCAGATTTCTGAAATGAGTTAAATAAAAGGTAAGCTCCCGGAGAACAGGGGAAAGAGCACAGGGTCTGGCACATGGTAAAGACTTTTGGCACAAATGAGCAGCCCGGATCAAATTCAGTATCGGAACTGTGCCCCAGGTTCCACATCTGGTTGTGCAGAATATCCACTCTGCATTAGCAGGGACAAATGTTTTTAACACCTGACTCCTCACCATCCAGAATGCCCCCGTGCCGTCTTTGCTGTTGTCCAGTCTGTGTGTAAGACACAAAGCAGGTACCCAAGGAACCTGACCTAGATGCAGAACTATGGAGGGCTTTCTTGGGGTGACTGAGTCCAGGGGATCCGGAGGATATGGTGACATGAGCCTCGAAACGGTGTGTTCGGAGGTGGGGGAGCAGGTTTGGAAAGTGCATCCGGAGCAGAGAGAACAGCTGAGCGATGACATGCAGCTGGACTGTGGGGAAGGAGATGGAGAGGAACAGCAGGACAAGAGGGAAGAGAGATAGGCAAGGCTCAGGCAAGGAGGTAGGAGCGGGCCAGGGGGGAAGGTTCTGGGTCTTTGTTCTAGAAGCATCGGGAAGTCATTGAGGAGTTGCAGGATGAGGAACAGCAGGGGTGAAATGCTCAGACACAATGTGGAACAGACTGGAGAGGAGCCGAGGCCACCTCTCGCAGTTGGAGATGGCAAGGCAGGAGAGGCCGGAGGAGGGGTCTGGCGGAGGGGCGGGGACTCATAAGCTTTGGCTGGGGACACTGAGTCTGAGAGGTCTTGGAGACACTCCGTAGGCAGCTGGCGATTCGGGAGTGGAGTTTGGAGCAGTCAGGGCCAAAGTCATGGATGCAGGAGCTATCCGTGCAGGCGGTAACATCCACGGTGCACTTTGATGGTGTTTCACAGGGACAGAGGACATCAAAAGGATGCACCTGGGTCTACCTAAACCTTCTCCCACTATTGGACATTCGGGTCACTTCTGCTCATTTGCCATTTTAAGTGTCCTAGTAATGAGTATTCTTGTCCTAATTTACAGCTTTTCCATATTCTAGGTTACTTTTCTAAGAGCCTACCTTGCTAACACGGTTGGTAATGCATAACTGCTCAGGGTGTAAATGTATCATGTGTCCAAAATGAAACAGAATTTTTTTTAGTTGGAGACTATCTGTGGTGGCCTATGTAACATTATCATCTCTTCTGAAACCTGCTGATTTATTAAATCTTCCCTAACTGGCCCAACCAAAGGGAACTTCTTCCTCTGAATTCTAATGGCTAATCCTAGAGACACTCCACTCTTGTCCTTCAAGGTCTGATATTTTAGGATCTACAAAGTCCCCCTTATCTGCAGAGACACATTCCAAGACCCCCAGGAGACCCCCGAAACCACAGATAGTACCAAACCCTCTATATACGGTGTTTTTTCCTAGACCTAGTACTTAGGTACTACATACCTATGATAAAGTTTAATTTATAAATTAGGCACAGTAAAGGGTACCCGGCTGGATCTTGGAAGAGCATGCGACTCTCGATCTCAAAGTCATGAGTTCAAGCCCCCACACTGGGCATAGAAGTTACTTGAAATAAGTAAATAAAACTTACTTTAAAAAATTAAATAAATGAGTCAGGCAGAGCCCCACATCAGGCTCTGTGCCCAGCTCAGAGTCTGCTTGAGATTCTCTCTCTCCTCTCCCTCTGCCCCTCCTCCTCCCAGCTCGGTGCTCTCTCTCTAAAAAAAAAAAAAAAAAGCCTGCATGATGAGATTAAGTATGGTGAAGGACATAGGCCTTGTGACACCATGTGAGGCTATCTGTGATCTCCGGATGACATGTCAGGAGGAGCATGTGCTTCCCAGCCCAAAGTTGCCAGAAAGGTCACTGAAACCCCAAAGAGCAAAAGCATGCCTAAGGGGAGATGACTACAGATATGTGGAAAGGGTCATTGTTGGCCCCATTGTCCACACCTAGAATTCGAGAGCTGGGACTGTGTTTTATCCTTCTTGAGAGCCCTTGACGTGTACTGACTATTCTAGATTAACTCACTAGACAAGAGGATCATAAGAACTAGAATCTGTTGTTAATCCCTTGCGGCTCACCAAGACCTGTTCTGGGAGCTTCAATCACAAAATACGTTTCAGCTCTCGCTAAAAACTCCTCAAATCCCAGGGCCTTAATACCCAGAACTTTCTTTCTCGCTGACATTTGTTTCTCGGGCACTCCAAGTCCCAAAAGGGCAGCTCTCCTAGAAGCCCAGGTTCAGGGACCCACGCCTTCTGATCTGGTGGTGCCACCGTCCCAGGGACGAGGCTTCTGAAGGAGCCAGGGTCCTTGGCCTCAAACTAGAAGGGGAAACAGCAGGAGGGAAAGCCCATGAGAGGTTCTTATGGGCTTCACTTGCAAGTGGCCCACATTACACTCATCACATTCCTCGGGCCAGAACTCAGTCATGTCATAATCAACTGCAAGGAAGGCTGAGAAAGGCATTCGGCCTGAGTGTTGGACTGCAGGGAAGACAGACTGGGTGGTTCATAGTCATCTCTGCTCTGCGACAGGAGACACCAAAGCCCAGAGATGTTAAGTAACTTTCCCAATGTTACAGCGCAGAGCTAGGATTCATGCTCCGTAGAACTCCCAAGTCCGTGCTTTCTCCACTACATCCATCCTTCTGGGGCCTCTGTGCTGCACCTACTTGAATCATCTTGGCAACTGTTTAATTTCACTTATAACCTAACTTCAAACCATGTTGAGAGTGACAGATTCACCCTAAAACCAAGTTTCAGATGTGTTTTTACAGACACAGCTTGTTTCTTCCAAATATGCTCCCAGTGTCCTCATTCAACAAGTCAATCAATTTGCTGACACATCCTCACATTAGGTAGGCTTAGTCCTGTTCGAAAGTCTAGGCCTTGTAAACTTGACATATTCGGATGCTATGGCTTTTATTGTGAGTAAATTAAAGCTCTTAAAATGTCAGAATGCTGCTGTCTCGTTTGACCTTCTCACCATAGGTCAAACTGCCTCAAAGCAGACATGTCTAAATGGCTGTCTAACCATATCGCTCAGGGTGGCTTTTTAGGAAGTGCAGGACGCCCAGCAGCGCATAGTTCTGAGGCCCCTGAACATCAGTAATTCTGTTTGGCTCCGTTTCCATGTAAGCAATTTACAGAGCATCTGCTGGACTTGGAAAACCAAGAGGGACCTCGGGAGGTCACTGGCACTCCCTCTTTGCACGCATATACCATAGAATCTTAAAGTTGAGAAAAATAATGACGTCAGTAACAACAATAGCAATGACCTTCCGTGAATGTATTCATTCAGGAAAAATTTATGGAGACGCCATGATGTGCCCAACACGGTTACAGAAACTGGAGGTTCTGTGTGTAAAACAAGATCCCTGACCTCACAGGGGTGACATTCTAATGGGGGAAATGCATGAATAAATCTATAATGCATTGCATAGTGCTGAGCCCCATGGCAGCAGGTTCAGGAGAGAGGATGTAGCTCGATGGTAGGTTATCCAGAGCTCTGGGGAGGGCTTCTCCGAAACGGTGACATTGGAACAAAGACCTTAGAGAAGAGAGGTAGTGAGATGCTAGGTAGAGGGGATAGCAAGTAAAGAGGCTTGAACAGAGAGTACACGTGGCATTTTCCAGAAACAGCAAGGAGATCAGGTGAGCCGGGGGATGGTGGTAGGAGGCCACAGAGGAGACTGGGAGGAGCAGAACAGCACAGCCTGACATAGTAAGGGCACTGGGCTTTCTGCTTGGGCTGAGAGGAGGGGCACGTGAGGGATGAGTATAGCTGGAGGAGGGGGTTTGAGGATCGTGTCCCAGGACACTCCATCTCTTGGGGTCTGGAAGATGAGGAGGAGCCAGCAAAGGCAGAAAGGACTAGCCAGAGGGGCAGGAAGAGAACTAAGCTTAGGGAGGGGGATGCCAAATGCAAGTGAGAAAATTCAAGGAAAGTGATGGGCCAGTTCAAATGCCACTTTTATTGGTTGAACAAGATGAGGACAAAGAACTAACTGACAGATCTGACAAGGAAAGCTCACCCATAACCATGTCCACCAGTAGAGGATGCTGGAGATGAAAGCCTCATGAGAGAGAGATGGAGAGAGAATGGGAGTAAAGGTGGATCTCCTCTCCTCCCTCTCTCCCTACCCCCCCCCATGCTCCCTCCCCTCCATTATTTTCCAGGCACAGTAGAAGCTCCTTATAGGAGTTTCCCAATTTAATTCACAGAACCAACTGGGGGGGGGGACATTTCACAAAGAGGCTCAGGGAAATAACATAGTTCCTAAAAGTATGAAAGCTGGACTTGACCTTCATGGATGCCAGAGCCCAAAGCTGCCGTCTTCTTTCCTCTGGACTAGTCCCCATCTCTTAGAGGTCGTCTGGGGCAACCAACACAAAATGAATTCCACTTTAAAAAAATCTCAGAAAATAGGTCATTGAGCTTCTCTTTGAACAGTCTGAATCATTCTAATGATTAGCATCTCTCCTTTAGATGTTTAATTAAAAGGGTTCCATAATCCACCCCTACACTACCACAAGGCGGAGTGCTCTTCAAGGAAGTTCTTCCCTCCACTACTCTACTTCTCTCCTCTTTAAACAAACAAACAAACAAACAAACAAAATTAAGTCTTATTCGAATAGGAAAACTATCCACACCAACCTTCCTCCTCAGAGGAGCATGAGCTGTATTTCTTTGTCCAGCTCACACTCTAACCTGAGCTCCAGGTCCCCGCAGAAAGCCCACGTGCCTGCTGGAAATCCCCGCCGGACGCCCCACTCCCACTGGTCCTTGCATCTCACACGCTCTGGGCTGCTAGTCAGAGGAATGTAAACTGGCTCCACAACATGAATACGGGTTCCTCTCCTAAACTGGGCAGCCCCAGCCTGGGTCACATTACCCCCAGAGTGGTGGCGAGACAGCTGCAGTGATTTAGGGCTGCACACCCGCCCGAACAGCACCCAGAAGACCAGAAACAGTCGCGTCCAGGCGCTCTCGGGTAAAGCACCGTAGCTGCTCTCCCAGAAGCCCCCGGGAAACCTCTCCTCCCACCCCATTGGCCCAAGTGAGTCACATGACCATTCTCCTACTAATCATTGGCCGGGCCGGCACGCCTGCCTAGACCGGAAGACCATCCCCGCAGCTCCCTGAAGGACTGGACTGCGTGCAAGGAGGGCCAGGGAGGTGACTGTTGAACAAATCCGTGTTCTGGAGGGAAGAAAGGAGAGCCAAATGGCTACTACTAGGGGAGAGACGCATCGTATCTGCTCCACTGGAGTCTGTAATGTAACCCCCTACCTCCTCAACCGTCCCCATGCTTTACGCTGCCCTGCAGTGAATGGAAACCCCACCCCCGCACTTCATGGAACCCGGAAAATGAGAGTTCACCCCCTCATCTCGCATGTCTCGTGAGGTACTGTGTCCTGCACCTTCCACCCACTGAATAGCTCGCGAACCTTTCCTCTTCTCGCCGTCCCCCCTTCCTTCAGCTACCAGCTCCACCTGGGCTGTTACAACAGCGTTTTGACTAAACTCTCTGCTTCCTGCCACATCCTTCCAAGCAAACATCTACCTGGAAGTTCATCTCTCAAAAGACGAAAGCTGACAGTGTCACTCCCCTTTGTAAGTCTCCATGGGCTACCTGAGGCCTGCGTTGTGTCTGGCGCTCTCCTGGGGCCAGTGGGGTCCTTCCTGACCTCTGACTGTCCCCCCTGCCGTCTCTTATCCCTGTCTGTAAACCTGGGTTTGTGCTAAGCTTGCCAGCCCCCACTTCAAACAAAGCCAAACCCCTTTCTCCCACCTCTATAAAAAGCCACCATCTACCTGCTGCTCAGGCAAAAGCATCCCAGAAGGTATCCTTTATTCCTCTTTCCCTCTCCCATCACTTCCATAGACACTGCGGCTTCAACCTCCAGAACATAATCCCAAACTGTTATCTTCTGACCATGTTCATCTTGTGACCATGTTCACAACTACCACCTCCACCCAGGCCACCCCAGCTTCCCACCAGGTCGCAATAGCTGACCAGCTGGTCTACCTACCCACTCCTGCCCCTTACAAACAACTCTTAAAGACCTTACCAAGGGCCACAAGTCCTACAAGATCTGGTCCCTGCTTCTTGGACCAAATCCCTTCCCCAGTCCCCCTCACGCACTGCCTTCTCTTCTGATCTTAAAGACACCAGAGCTCATTCCCACCTAAAAGCCCTGATGCTTCCTGTTCCCTTCACCTCCTTGAATGCTCTTCCCTGGGACTTTGCTGACTCAGGGCATAGTGTGGAGGTCTCTCTGAGTTGGTCCCTGGCCACCTTCAGGCCCACCACATCCTCAAACCACATTATACTTTCTTATATTCTTCACATCACTATTTGAGCCTTTTCTTTGTGTACTTGTTTATTTATTTTTTTTAAAGATTTTATTTATTTGTCAGAGAGAGAGAGAGCGAGAGAGAGCGAGCATAGGCAGACAGAGTGGCAGGCAGAGGCAGAGGGGGAAGCAGGCTCCCTGCCGAGCAAGGAGCCCGATGCGGGACTCGATCCCAGGACGCTGGGATCATGACCTGAGCCGAAGGCAGCCGCTTAACCAACTGAGCCACCCAGGAGTCCCATGTGTACTTGTTTATTTGTTCATCGCCTGGTTCTCTAGAAATATAAGCTCCCTGAGGGCAAGGATATTGTTCACTCGATTCTTGGGCTAGTGCCTGGAACACAGTAGGAGCTCAGTATAATGTGTCAAATGAATGAATGAACAAATGACCATTCTGTCCTTCCGGCTTATATGTTTCTTATTACCTGGGCGCCTTTACCTACCTAACTTTTCCTGTCATTCAAATTCAGCTCTGCTGATCATCGGTACCCGTGCCCACACGCGCGCGCACACACACACACACAGAGTTGCCTCTCCTCTATCTCCCACAGTAACAGCCAGCATTTACCTCTGTCACTGTATAGAACACCCTGCACTATAATTGTGGCTCCTTCCCCCATGTTCTGGGTTCTGTGGGGACATGTGTGTGTCCTCCCCCCTCTGCAGCTCCATCACTCAACTCTCAGCCTGCCCAGAGAAGGCACTCAGCGACTGCCTGGTGAATGAATGAATGAATGTATTCTTCACTGACAGTTAGGGCTTTGATTATTCCTTAGAGATAAAACTAGAGCTGTATTGCCCATTTCTCTCAATCAAATCTCCAAGTCTGAGACTTGGGGGGCATCCTAAATTGCCTCCCAAGGTCCCCTTAAGTCTTTACTCTTGCTGTAACAGGCTAACACTTCTCTAAATTATTTGGGAACTGGAGCTTCCCTCAACGTTGTATTTCTGATTGGTTGCTATTTGTTTTGACAGTTGTCGGATTTTTTTATTTATACCAAGCTCTCTCTGGGGTTTAGTTTACTGGATCCTCTCAATCTAACACCTAGAAAGAAGAGAAAATGACTTACCTGTAAATCTTTTTTATTGAAGGTGTGCCATAAAACGGACCTTCCTTCACCTCTCCATTCTCCCCTGAGATTTAAAGATTCTTGGTTTTTATTGCTGTCTTTACCACTCATTTGGAAAGGACAGAGCAATGGGAGGCTGGAGAGGCTTGTTAGGCCCACCCAGGAGGGATCTTGGGGCTTATACTCTCCTTGCGGGTGCCCCCAAACAGTGGGAGCTTTCACGGAAATGCCTGACAGTTTCATACCAGAAACGCACAGCAAGCTGAGGAAATGTACTATATGACGAACATCCACAGAGCCTAAATTACAGACCATTTTCTCCTACCTGTCCCTGTTGTTTGATTTCTGGCAGCTGTCCATGGGTAAAACCACCAGTTTCTGCTGGGAAAGCAGAAACCTAACTATAAATGAGGACTTTGGGGGCTCCTACAGACAGAATCTTTCTCTCGCTCATTTTAACTGATGTTTCCATAGGAGATGGGGCAGAGTAGAGGATGTGCCAGAAATGAATTATTTCAGAAACTCAAATGAGCGGTCCCTCAAACAGTTTACTCCTACTCCCACCTCTCTCTCCAACATCCATCTAGGCTAGAATGTTGATTAAGGTCAAAAGGAAATTGCTTAATACCCTGCTTTATTTGGTCTCTGCACATAATAGTCACTGTGTATTTCAAAAACATCTTGTCCTCAAACATCTATCCTTTCTTAAAAATAGATTATTCTTTGTATAAGCAAAACATGCACATTATAAAAACTTTGATAATACAGAAAAATATAAAGAAGACATTAAAATAATTCACCCAGAAATGCGTACTGATAACATTTTAGAAGTACTGCAAATTCTTGGCCTTTTTTTTCTGTGACTACAGATACACATTTTAATCCAGGCTTGGATCATATTGGGTACACAATTTTATGTTCTCTTTTGTCTAAACATCATATCAAAAATTTTTCTCATATTGTTAAGTTTTGGAAAGCATGACTTTTAATGGGCTAATATTTTACTAGCTTTAAAATCCATCTTACACAAAATAAACCCTAAAGAAGTTACTGGGAGACAACAACCCAGCTACCTCCAAAGCGAGTCCAAAATTTGAAAATCAGTTATTCATGTTAACTGCTTTTTGGTGGTCTCCATGGCAACATGCCAACAGGCAAAGCTAGGGTGAATTTAAGGTATCGAGACCCAACAATGCAGAACTCAAAACCCTGCTGTGGGTCACAGTTCTTTCTGGTTTGTGGAATTATGGGCTGTTTTTACTTCCTTTATTATTCCTTTCTGTACAGACTATATTTGTTACCATGAGCATGCCTTGCTTTTAAAATCAGAAATAAATCATAATGCTATTTTCATTTTGGAAGCAAACATCTAATTAATTACACATTACTGTGGTTTTATCATTCTCCCTCTCTGTTTCTGTCTATACACCCACCCCGCTAAGGGAGCCCCACCCTGAGCCCACTGCCCATTGCCCCTTCCACTTTTCCAAGTACTGAGCCTCCATCCCCACCTGTCCTGGGGAGGCTGCTGGGGGAGGAAGGGGCTTTTGCCTGACCCCCCCAGCCCTTTTCTGTTGGGCTACAAGCCACTCATTTCAAGCCTGATGCCAAGAGGCAGCACTGTTCAGCAGAAAGGAGACAAACTCTGATGGAAATAGGCTTATGATGTGAGAAGGACTGGGTCATTTCCTGTCTGGGTGGCCCTGGCCAGGTCACCTAACCTCTATGAACCTCAGCATCCCCTTCTGTAAAAGGAGGATAGGATACCACCCTGCACGGTGATACCATGATCAAATGACATCTCTGACAAAAGCTTGAACCAGATAAATGCCTTCCCCAAGTGCTCACTGACCATCTTTGGGGCCTTAGTCTTCCCCAGAACTGCCAATCCTCCCTCTGGCCAAGGCCGAGGCCAAGATGTCTTAGCTGCAGACTCTTAATCAGCTGGGACTTTTCTGCTTGCACAAAGAGGTACCTTTTAACATTGAAGCCGGAAACTCTTGCAAAGGGCTGGGAATCTGGTTTCAAAAGCAAAACAGTGAGTAGATGAAAACCAAAATATTACTGGACTCTTGAGAAAAAAGCTCTCTCCTGATTGGTTATGATTCTTAGCTTGCCTTTGCAGTGAAATCCACAAGATCTTCTGTAAACACTGTCCTCATTGATAAAATGGGAAGCAGACCAACAAAAGCCTGATAGTTTCTCTCTTCTAATCACACATTTCATCTAATTAAAAATTAAGAAGAAAGAGGGATGGGGGTAAAGATGCAGAAGGCGGAAGAAACGAGGATAAAAATGGGCAATAGTGATATGGATCAGATGATTATTTAAAAAGACAAATAAAAAAGAAACAAACAAGAGGCAAGAATGAAGTAGGTCAATGCTGTCATCCTTTGCCAGAGGAGCAAGCTTGGGTCCGGCATTTAAGTGACTCATTTCAGAGACTAAAACAAGACAGGGTCAGAAATAGGATTAGAATCAGGAGCTCTTTGTTGGTCTGCAATTGACGCCAGTGGTAAAGATGTCAGTGCCAATTTATAACTGGGTTTTCAGGGGCCGCTAGGGCACTCTGCTGGATTTCTCATGTCTATGCCTTTAAATTCCCAAACAGCACTGCCTATTACTCACACTTATTTTCATTTTTTGCTTTTCTCCAAGAAAACGACTAGAGGTAGAAAAAAAACACAACGTGAAATCATTTTCAGAAGGTGGTGCTAAAAATTTTTTTTTCCTAATCTGTAGTTAAAGATAAACAAGATTTCTCCAAAGCTGAGCTATTCTATCAAATCAGACAAAATGCAGAACCATTTCTTTTAGGACCCCGGATTAGCTACTTTCGTTGGTGATTATCTGGATCTAATATGTGACAGTCTGCAGACTGGAGCAGCCTACTAGATGCAGTCATTCATTCTACAGTATTTATTGAACACAGAGTTTGTGAGAGGTGCTGTCTAGACCTTGGGGACACTGACCAAGGCAAAGGAGGGGTACCAGAGCCCTGCCTTGAAGGACCCTGCCCTCTGGGCAGTGTGAAGGCAGAATGTGACCTCCAAATTACAGAGTCCAGAAGGATCCTCTCATCCGTGAGGTCCAAAGAGAGGAAGGGACTTGTCCAAGGTCAAACAGTAAGTTTTGGGGAGAGCCAGAATGTGTTTGCAGATTCCACACCCAATGTTCTTTCTTCTGTGTAAAGCAAAGATTTGAGTTGAAAGTATGAAATGCACTATAGTTCCTCCCCTGGATTTCTCCAAGCTAATGGAGCTCTAGATGTCCCTTCTGAACACATTCAGGATCCTAGCCTCAAAGACTGTTGGATCCAGAAGGGACCCCCATGGATCACCTGGCCCTGTGGTTCATAATCAAGAGGGCACATCACCCCAGACCTACCAAATCAAGGTCTGGGGGTTGGTGTCTTTACTGCTTCTTAGTACTTTGAAGGAGCTTATCAGACCTTCCCTGGGGTACCAGACGCAGGTTCGGAGAGAGACCTGCAAGGGGTGACTCGGAATCAGGGGAAAGAGGAAGAAAGAGACCAGAGAGACAGTTTACAGTGGTGGTCACTGGCATGGGCTTGGGAGGCAGACAGGCCTGAATTCCAATCCTGAGTCTGACCCTTGAGCTGGGAGACTTTGGATGAGTAGGCCAGCTTTCTCATCTGTGAAAGGGATGGCTTACTACAGGGCTCAGGGAGCTCGGGGCGGGGAGCGGGGTGGGGGGGATGACATGCGGTGCCCAGCAGGCAGTCAGTGCTGCAAAAAGGACAGTGGCTGCACCCACTATCAGGGTGGGCCAAGATGGTGCCAAGAAGTCTCCTCCCAGTTCACAGCTTCACTATGGGCTAACCTGCCCCCTCCCAGATGTCCAGTGTGCAAAGGTTCTATATGGCAGATAGGATTCAGGAAGTGTCTAGAATTCCAAATCACGAATTCCAGGGAACCTAGTCCTTTGACACCTGAAGATCAAGGGAAAGGAGCTCCCCACTCTGGGAAACACTAAGGCTTTATGAATTGATGTGTCCTAATGACTGGGGAGAGCAGTCCCAGGAGCAGCACAGCCCTTAGAGAACATCAAGGTCAATCCCATTCCGGAGGCCCACAGAGGTTAGGCAACTTGCCCAAGGTCAAACACTGTTCCAGGGATTAACCCCATAGACCTTCAGTCTCTTCATCCCAACAGCAGAGGTAACAACTGGGATTACTAAAAGAACTCGGTAGAATTTTGCACAATGACTGGCCCACAAATGTCTCAATGAATAACATTAATAGCAGTTATTATTATTATGACCATCATCATTAATATTATTATTAACATCAGTTTGTAAGCAATTCCCCAGACTCCCAGACCATCTCCCTTTCAGTGGCTTGAACCTTATTCATTCAGATTCAGTCTTTCTGTGTTGTTGACAAAGTCACTGACAAACTCAGGGCCAGGCCTTGCTATTCTAACTCACTCAGCCCTCCCAGTGAGCATTATAAGGGAGGTACTCCTGTTACCCCAACCCCCAAGTTGGCCAACTAAGCACAAGACAAGACATGAAGTCATGTGCCCAAGATGACACCTGCAGGGAGGCGTAAGGCTTTTACTGAAATGCCAAATGCTCTTGCCACTTCGAAACCTTCTCCAAAGCATGCCTCTGTTACTTCTCCAAATTCCAAAGACTGAGGGAGATGTCTTGCCTTTGACGTAATTTAGTGTTGGGGTGGGGCTGGCAGAGAAGAGGAGCCTAAAACTTGTTCATTCTTCCCTCTGAAGTTTCAGAGCTAACTTTCTGCGTTCACTGAGCATGTCCTGGGCACCCAGCCCCACTCACAGATGTCCTGTGTCACCCAACATACCTCGAGGAACTCGCTCTTCCTGCTCTAAGGGAAAGGAAGTTAAGATTTTAGAGTGGGTCCCCAGCCCATTGGCACCTAGGAATTCTGGCTCCTCTCAATGCTCTCTTAATTGGAACCTGTGGGGCTGGGATCCAACAGTCTGTCTCAACGAGCCCTCCAAGACTTGCTGGGGGTACGCTGACAAGTGAGAAGCATAGATGTAGTGATTCTGTGTGACACCTAGTCGATGCTCGGTGCCCATCGGGGACTCAGGAAAAGTAGGTTGAGCCAACAGGCCAGGTCTGAGTTCTGCCCTTCCACCGACTGGCTAAGCAACCTTGGGCAAGTCACTTACCTTCTCTGTGATTCGGTTTCCTGGTTTCTAAACAGAACGACAACAGTGCCCATTCGCAATCCCGTCTGGAGGGCTAAACGAGACCACAGATGCAGAGCACTGACAGAGTGAACAGCAGCCAGCGAGTACTCAGTAAATGTCACCTGCTGTTTAATTGTTGTTGTCATAGGCAAGTATGTGAACCAACGTGCATACTTAACACGATGGCAAACACACGTTTGCCTTAAATGGATGGAGCTCCAGTTGTCTTTTTAATTCAGCTATTCAAGAAATACTCACTGAGCGTCTGTTACTTGCCACTGCAGTATGAGGCCAGGAGGAGTAAGACACTGTCCCGGGAGACAAGTGCTACGTCGCTGTGGGGAGGCGGTGAGGGACAGGCATGTGTCACAGTACCTAGGGGGCGCACAGAGCAGAAAGGGGAGGCTCCTGGAGAATGTGTGTGTGAATGCGCACAGACTCTACTTAATCCTTGATCTTTTTTTTTTTTTTTATATAAAGCACATACGGGCATTAGGGATGGAATGCATTCTGTTCTCCTGGCTTCCCTTTTATCAGTTTCAGGGATGAGCTCAAAACCGATGCAATATCATTATTACTCATTCATCCAAGCACCGAGTGTAATCCAAAAACAAAAGTCTTCTTTGTCCTCAATTCGCTCCCATTAGATGTAAAACTCTTAAAGACAAAATAGGTGGTCAGAACAGACAGGCTTGGACTGGGGGGCAAATCCAGCAGCAGGAGTAGGCTTCGGGAAGGCAGCTCTCTCGCTCTGAGCTCCTGGAAGCAAGGAAGGCGTCCCAGAGGAGGTGCAATCCTTAGTGGGCTTTCTTGAAGGATAAGGACTTGAATTATTGAATATCCCTTCCTTTTGGCATTCCTACTGGCCTCTGGCCAAATGCTAGAGAGAAGTTGGTGAATAATGCAAATGTGATCTTGTACTGGGTCTCAATTATGCAAGTCCAATGCAGAACGTTTAAAATGCACCCCTTGTGAGCCCTCCCCCCAACAAATCCAGTAGGTGGCCACACAATACCACCAGTACTATTTTTTACAGATTTGCAAAAAAAAAAAAAAGCAGAGTTCTTTTAGGTTCCCAGACCGAATTCTGGGGCGGTCCCCCAATGCCCACAACACCCAGCAATTCTCCAACTCCAGCAGGGTGTTAAAGAGTTCAAGTCAATTCTGACACTGTCTACCCAGAGACAGCCCCAGATTCCACAGGGGGAGGCCCACCCCACCTCAGAGCCAGTCACAAGCCCCTCGAGAGGGACCTGTGCTTCTGACCCACCCACTACAGACTGGGGGTTCCAACCACCTCCTCTTTGGGGTCTTTTAATTTGCTGGGGCAGCTCACTGAACTCAGGGAAACACTCCCTTAGGTTTTACTATATTAACAGATACGATAAAGGATTTGCGTCAACAGCCCAATGAAGAGATGCGTAGGGCCAGGTCTAGGGAAAGGGTGTAGAGCTCCCGTGCCCTCTCCAGGAGAGCCAGCGTCCCCGCTCCTCCACGTGTTCCCCAACCACGGAGCCCCTATGCTTAGGCCTTCTGGGTTTTATGAGGTTTCATTGCATAGTCTTGATTGACTAAATCCCTGACCATTGGCTGATTCAGCCTCCCGCCTCTCTCCTGTCCCCTGTATTAGGGGTTAGGACTGAAACTTCCAACCCTCTAATCACAGGGTTGGTTCTCCAGGCCACCAACCCCTCCTCAGGTTACCTAAGGGCTCTCCAAAGGTCACCTCATTAACATAACACAAGACGCTTTCCTGGCCCTTAACAAGGGCAATTCCAAGGGTTTGAGGAGTGAGCCTGGAACTCTGGACAAGCCCAAATACCTAGGAGAACTATATTTTGGTCATTTGTCTCCCAGAGGACCACCTGCCTTAAGTTATCAAGCCAGGAAGGGAATCCTTCTCGGAGCTGCTTGCCCTCTGCAAACGGATTTGGAAGGTTTGCACTGAAAGCTAAGGGTCCAATTACTTGTCTTTGCTGCTCTAATCTGAGCAAAGTCACAGAAGGCAGGGGAGGATTTCCCTTCCTAGACTCGCGGTCCAGGCACTGGGCATGTGTACACACACGTATGTGTTCTCTAGTTGATGATAATCTTTTAAAATCCACTTACACATAACTGGCTTATGAGGATCTGCGGAGGCCCCTCCGAACACCCTTGCTGCACAGGAGCCGGCCTTTGTATAAAGCAAGGACCCCAAGTGATGCCATTTAATTTGTAACAGCTGATAAACATACCCAGCCTCCAGAGGCAGGTGGGTCCGACTTTCAAGTGACCGCCATCGGCTCTCAGCTTGAAATCGGCTCCATTATAAACTTCTCTCTTCTGTTCAATGGAAATATTCTGTTTGCAGAATATTGCTTTCACTGAAATTATCTGATGACTTGAGACTTGGCTCTCGCGAAAATAGTATCGTTGGGGAAGAAATGTACCCCCTTTGTTGCCACAGACTAATAGAAAGGAGGAGAAGCAAACGTGGATGACAGGCTCCGGTGAATGGGGGCCTTTATGGAGGAGGGTCTTGGGATGATTCACCGTGAAAACATTGGCCGACAACGGAGTAATCACTCGGCGTGTCCCAGCCAAGGCATAATGAGCTCAAGAGAGGCCTGGGCGAAACAACATCCTCCAACACGTTAAATCAGGGCTGTTAATTTTAATTCGATCAGTACTGCAACTCCGCAGTTCCCTGGCACTTTTGTTTACATTTTACAATTGTGTAAGACCTATAAACTCGGGCTGCATGCGTAAGAAATTTGCAACCTGTCAATTATATGCTTTCACAGTTCAAACATCAGACTTTTTAAAAATCTGTCATCCTGCAGAGCCATGAGACTTCTGTGCATCTACTACAGCCCTACACTAGTGGAGTTTGAAAAACCCCAATGCAGTGCAATGAGCACAGATCTGGGGGCCTCACCGAACAGAGGTTAAGTCCTAGCTGGGCCACAGCCACTTCGTGATCTTGGCCAATGAGTGATTAACCTTTCTGGGACTCAGTTTCCCCACCTGAATGAGAATAATGACACTGCTCCCCACCCCAAACTGGTCATGAGACTTTTAAAAGATCTTTTGTGGAAAGTGCCAGGCATGCAGTAGATCCTAAGAGTGAATTTCCAGACCTTTCCTCTAAGCTTTCTCCCTATCTGCACGGCATTCTGTTGCTTTCTTTCTCTCTTTCTTTCAAAAGCGGAGGCTAGACCAGGAACAGCAACCACATCCACTCTCCGTGACAACTCTGGTTTAATGTCAGTCAGCACCAGGGGCAGGCAGCGAGGAGGAGGGAGACGCAGCCCAAATAGCTGCCACCTGTCTCCCCAGGAAGGGGAAAGCCGGTCACTGGCAAGAGGGCAGGGAGCAGACCTGGCAGCAAATCGGGGCAGCCTCTGCAGCCTGGGATGGAGCGGAGGAGCAGCTGCCTCCGAGGGGCCCCTGCAGGCACACTTGGCTGCTCTCCTCTGGGTTCCACCCCGGTTCCAGCCCAGCTGAAGACACAGCCATATGGCAGCAGGCTCTTCTTCGGGAAGAAAGGGGAGGTTGGCCCTTCCAAAACCCAAGGGAGCAAAGTCACAGAGGAGAGGCCAGCAGTGGCCCGGGCCCAGAGTCCTGGAGCCCATCCAAAGGCCGCCAGGTGTCACCAGCACTCAGCTCAGGATTCACTCTACCCGTCCCTCCCCTCTGCCCTCCACCTCCACGGAGGACGGCTTCCGGCCACCTAAAACTCAGGGACAGTCTTGCAGCGCATGTGTACGGGTCAGCTGCTGTGGCCAGAGACACACCGCGAAGCTCTCATGCTCACACCGAGCAAGCGGCTGAAACATACAGGTTTCTAAATTTTAGACTGACGGCTAACAGAGGTACCAGACCCCAGAAGGTGGCAGGTGTTCAACATAAATGATCTCAACTAATCTCCTTAGAAATCCTCAAAAGCAGGAGCTATGATCCCAACTAGAGGTGAACAAATAGGCTCAAAGAGGCTGAGCAGAGGGGCGATGAAGGCACAGCTCAGTCCTTGGACCATCCAATTCCCAAGCCCATATCCCTCCCTCCACAGCACACTTGCATTTGAGAGGGGAAAAGAGACTGGTGTTTTATTGAACACCTACTCAGGACCAAGGGTTGGGATTTTATACAGATTTCTTCCTTTTATCTCCACAATAAGCCCATGAGGTCGATATGATTAGATATCTTTTTCAGGGGAGGAAACCAAGATTCAAATGGGTGCAGTTAGCGACTCAACTTGAACTAGCTGGTGACAAAGCCAAGGTTCTCATGAGGTCTGTCTGCTTTCCAAAGCCCTTGCACTGCCCCCCTCCAAGTCCCTTCTCGTGCAACTGCCCAGATTACAGCACTCTCAACACGACTAGGTTGGCATAATAACTCTACCTACCATCAAGGAATTTACAATGAGTACCTAAGTTGCTTCCAGCCTTATGTTAGACTCTAATAATTTTTTTAAAGATTTTTTATTTATTTATTTTGACAGAGAGAGATCACAAGTAGGCAGAGAGGCAGGCAGAGAGAGGGGGGAAGCAGGCTCCCTGCTGAGCAGAGAGCCCAATGTGGGGCTCGATCCCAGGACTCTGGGATCATGACCTGAGCTGAAAGCAGAGGCTTTAACCACTGAGCCACCCAGGCGCCCCATCTCTAATAATTTTTTTAAAAAACTGTTTCTGTTCCTAGCCCCCAAGGAATACCCATCCAGACAGACAGGTAAGACATGCAACACAAAGACAGACTAGTAAATACCCTGGTGCTCTGAAGGACTAGGCGATGGGGAAACTTGGGTCTCCCCACTTCCTTGTTCTCTGCCTAGCTAGTTCCTGGTCATCCTTCAGGTCCCCACCTCAATGCGGCTGCCTCAGGGAGAAAGTCACTGAAAGCCTACCTTGGTTCAGGTCCTCGGTACCCATCTCCAGGATTCTTTGAACTTTTTCTTCCTGGTACCCTCCACGTGTGCCATAACTTGCCCTCCCACCAGCCTAGGTATGTCTTGAGTGCAAGGATAGCCCCTGATTCATTCACTCTCTCCCCAGTGCTTAGCATCCCCAAGGCCCAGCACGACACCTGAAAAGAGTATCAAATAAATATATAAAGAAGAGTAGAAAGTAAGTAAGTCGTGATGCAATAACTGAATAAGGACTTGGGAAAGACTTCACGAAGGACACGGGATTTTAGCTGTGCCTTGAAGAACGTGGGAGACTCAAACCGGTCATGAGAAGGGATGTGACAATCCAGGAGGCCAAACTAGGAGGACACATGGCGCTGTGCCAATGGGATATGCACTTGGGGACCACATGAATGGCAGCCCCTACCTCACACCATACATTAAAAAATCAATCTCTGATGGATCACGGATCCAAATGAGAAAGAGAAGGCATAACGCTTCACCCAGCCCTCTAGTAGTGACACTCTCACCTCTGGAGACTTACTCATCGGGAAGACAGAGTAACATGAACTGGAGACAATAAAATCTAGTGAATCATAAGGCCCTACTTTCTGTGGCAGAGCTTTACCAGGATAAACTCCAGAGTAAAAGACAATTATTTTAACATAAATCTCCAATGCAACTACATGAAAAATACATCAGAAATTCAAGGATGGAATTCTAATATGGGGAAATTTCAATAAAAATTCAGTAGGAGAATAACCCAACAATAACTGCATTTAAAGAGTTCTTCGTATGTGTCAGCCTCTTCTCTGAGCACTTGACCAAATCAGCTCCTTCACCGCAAACTGGGAGGCACATAGTTTTCTTTTCTCTATATCAGATGTGAGGAAACCAGAACCACAAGAAATTAAATGATTTAAGGATACTGTCATTCAGGAGATAGCCGATTTGGAGTCTTTGGGCAGGTGACTATTTTTCTGAGCCCTGAGTTAGGACAACAGGACATGAGAACTCTACCAGCCATCTAGGTAGTAGTGAAGAATAAATGGGGGCAGGGGGAGGGGCGAACATTTTCGTACTTTTAAATGCAGTGTGCCAGTAGTCTTTTTAACTGATTTCTCGGCTGGCATTATTTCTTCAGAAAGTAGAAGGCTATATCAGAGCGCACACAAGATCTATTCATGTAATCCACAAGTATTTACTGAGCACCTGCTATGTGCCAGGCACTGTTTTAATTTTTTTTTTAAGATTTTATTTATTTATTTGACAGAGAGAGATCACAAGTAGGCAGAGAGGCAGGCAGAGAGAGTGAGAGGGAAGCAGGCTCCCTCTCGAGCAGAGAGCCGGATGCGGGACTCGATCCCAGGACCCTGAGATCATGACCTGAGCCAAAGGCAGCAGCTTAAACCACTGAGCCACCCAGGCACCCCCGGGCACTGTTTTAAATGCTGGAGCTTTTATAGAATGAACCAAGTAAAGCCCTACCCTCGTGGATCTTTCCGTCTAACGAGGGAGACAGAGAGTCAACACCTGAGCAATAAAAACGTGACCAGACATCAACTAGTGATTAAATAAGAAGCAAAAGAAATCCAGCTAAGGGAGTAGAGGATGACAGACAGTTTTTCTTCAGAGACCGGAATGAAGCAAGAGAGGCAGCCATGTGGACGCACGGTAAAGGCATTGCAGGCAGGGAGCCCCAGGTGCAAAGGCCCTGTGGAGGAAGCCTGCTTGGTACAGTTAAGGACAAACTGGAGTGTGGCTGGAATCAGGGGAATGGGATAGAGTGGCAGCAGAGGACAGCACTCCGTCCCCATAAAGCCAGCTGGGGCCCTGTGGGCATGGTACTGATGAGATGCATAAAATGTATACAGTGGGTGCCAATCTATGCAGTTTGCTTACCAGGTCTTCTCAGCGTGAGACTCCAGCCAATCACAGCCAACCTTGTGCAAACGCTTTCCCTCCTGGACAGTCAGATGGGGGTTTATGTTCTGCCGTGGGCATAGGGCTGTGAGCACACTGTTCCATTCATTCATTCCCCAGACCTTCGCTGAGCGCATTGTGTAAGCCAACGCTCTTGCTGGGCAGCAGGGAGACCTCGGGAATGCTCCGACGACAGGCATCCTCTAGCAAGGGAGACAGAAAGCAAACCGAGTCGCAGTGCCTGGTGACAAAGGCCCTTGCTGCCCGTCTGACACGGCTCAAGGGGTGAGGGGAGGCCCGAGAGAAGCTGGAGAAGGAGAAATGGGTTCTGCCTCCAGGATCCAAACCTCCTCCGCCCTTCCCCGTGCAATAGGTCCGGGCCGTACGTCCGTGTTCCCAATTTCACAGCACAGCTGGTGAGGGACAAACGGATCTCCGCAAACCACAGAAAAACCCCAAATCTCACTGAGTCAATAGTTGTACCTTCTTCCCTCCGCCAGCACTCAGGAGAACCCAGCAAAACTGACTGCGATGAGCCTGTCCCCACTACCTGTTGCTCCCACCCTCCGTGCTCTCTGGCAAGGGTCACACGGTGCGCATGCACGTCTGGAGACACAGAAGGTGGGCGGGCTAACTTTTGCCTCTAGATGTGATGGTAAACACAACAGATTTTGAAAAGGCTGCACTCCCACGGAGGGTCTTGGCAGGACACTGGCCAACGAGGGGCTTTTACAGAATGGGCTCGCGCAGAGTGCGGTGAGGGGCTGTGCGAAACAGAAGAGGGGCTGGCAGCTCTCTGGGAACATGAGGGGAAAAGCAGACCTGAAGGAAGCCTTCCTAGAGGAAATTGTGTGTCAACTGAGAGCAGAAGCTTGAGCAGGAGGCAGGGAGGGAATGGGCGCAGAGGAGGGAGAGGTGAGGAAGTCCGGGTGGAAGACTAACGAGACTAACGAGAAAGGAGTGTGCCCGATGGGTGGTGGGAGTTGAATGAAGTGGGCATGAGCAAGGCAGGGAAGTCAGCTGGGGCTTGGGACTGCCCTAATAATCCAGGGAAAGTCAGTGGTGGGCTGAACTAAGGCGTGGGTGATTCCAGGACCTGTTAAAGAATTAGAGGATTAGAGGTTAGGCCAGAGTAGGGATGGAGAGGTCAAAATCAAGAACGACTCCCAGATTTGCAGCTTGGGAAACCAGATGGATGAAGAGAGAGCCACTGGGAAGGGGGTCTGTGGGAAAAGGAGTGAGTTCAGGCTAAGGCTCATGTAACTGTGGGTATTTCGGGGGGACACCAGTGCATCGTGAAATCAGGGCCAAGAGACAGGTCTGGGAGAGAGACAGAGTCTCGGGTCATCACTGCACAGAGGGAAACTGAAGTCACAAGATGAGGGGCTCCAAGGAACTTTTATAGAGGGAGCCATGAATGGGCCAAGAGGAGAGTCCCAAGGACACCAAAATTTAAAAGATAATCAGAGGAAGGGGAGCTTGTGAAAGACTATGGAAATGAGCAGGAAAAAAAACACAGCAACAGGGCTATCTCAGGTGCCCAGGGAAAGGGGCACATTGGGAGGCCAGAGTGCTAGGCTGGGTCAAATGATGCCAACAGGACACAGCAGAGGCACAAAAATGTGTAAAAAGCCTTTGCTAGCACGCAAAGGCTTAAAAGGTGTTGGAAATGTCTGTATCTTACTTTTTCATGACCCTCTGCTCTCCATGAAAGCATAGCTAGAAATTCCAAGATTCATTCAGTGCAGTGTTGCCCAAAAGATGATGGGAGGAAGCCAGCGCCCCGAGACGGAAGCTACACATGCGCACACGCAATCTGTAGCAAATGCAGGCTCAGAAGGGCCGAGCACTATATTCTCCCATCAGGGTTTGATGATGCAGTTAGCAGAGCCAAGGCTCTGAAAAGCCCAATGGTAAAAACACCTGTTCAACCTCATTTCATCCAACACTTCCCAAACCTATTTGACAACAGAACCCCAGTATGGTATATCCCCTACCAGCATCTCTTGGGTGGGCATCAGCAAAACGCACTTTGGAAACTGCAGTGTTAATGGAAAAAGGCACATGTAACTGATTAAATTACTGCAGCTGGTAAACCACTGGTGAAAAGCAGCCTGTCCCAAGTTTGTGACAGAAGGAGTCCTTGGGCTGGGTCCCCCCACCCCATTCATGCATTGATTTAGAATGTATGGGTGTCTACTAGGTAGTGTCATAGCTAGAGGGTGGCAGATGTGGCACATCTGGGGAGACAAGGAGGGTGTTCTTTGGACGTGCATGTTCCTGGTAGAGGATACGACCAGTCAAACAACCAGGCAGATGCCAACCCATGTAGCAGGATAAGGAAGAAACACTGCCATGGGGTGGCCTTCTGTCCTCCAAGAAGTTATGAGATCTGGGGAACTAAACACAGTAAGGGAAACATGGTGATAAAGGCCAGGAAGAACCCCAATAAGGACTAGACTCCAAGTGGTTGCACCTGCTACAATTTATTAAGCACCTACTATATGCCAGGAACTCTACATAATAATGACATAACAACGGCTAACATTTACTGAATTCCTTCTTTGCACCAGATACTTTCCTAAGTCTATCAGTTTACTTATCCTTCCAACAACCCAGGAAATATTTATTAGCTTATGTACCAGACAGAGCAAAGGAGATGGTCAGAGGCGACACTCCTCACCCAAGGCCATGACCAGCAGGGTCAGAGCAGAGATGTGAATCTAGACAGTCCGCTCCAGATATTTCACTCTCGCAATTCTGCATTCTACACCCTTTAAAAACATCCCACTGATGCTTGAACTTGGATCGCTGGAGTGTGGATCTAAAGTGCCCACCGCTATACTCTGGAAACACCCACATTATGTTCTTTGATCTTCACGACATTTTGATGTATGTGTGATAAACTCCATTTACAGAGGAGGCTCGGACTATTAACCCAGCTCCTAGTGGCTCCTGAATTGGGTGGTGGGGCCGGGGTCTGACTCCAAAGCTCAGACTACTAGGTCTCTAACATCTTGCTGTCCAGACTGCTGTCATTTTTACAGGCTGGAATTGAGGTGATAGCGTAGGGAGGTCTGGCAGCCTGACCAGCCAGAATACGGACACTGGATCTGATGGGAGGACAGCATCCTGGAAACACCCAGGCGTCAGGCTCCAACCCTTGATTTGCTGAGGGCTGGGCTGGGGGGGGTTGTCCAGGAGGTCCTGGAAGAAGGACCAGCATGGCCACAGGGCAGGGGGAGAAGGGGAATTTGGGGGTGCTTGGACAGCAGTCATTTTCCTGACCGATATCTGACATCCAGCATAGGGGAATCAGTACGCATGTGCGGACTGTGAGCCCTGCCTGGGACCAAAAACCTGGTTAGTTACCAGTTTCCAGCAGCCTTGACCTTCAATGTCCCTGGACTCAAGGCCATGTGGGCTCCAAGTCAGTTCCCCCGTGCAAGTTTGGCCTCCTCTGAGGAGTCCTCCCCTGACCCAGGGTCGTGGCCTTGAGCCTGAGGTAGGTCAAGTTCATCTACCCCTTTCTCGGGTCACAGGCCGTAGCCCCAATCCCACAAATGCAGATTCCCCGGCCCAGAAGAGCCAGAACCTTGCAGCCCCTCTCCCAGAGAAGCCAAAAGCAGGGCCTCTGCACCGGGACCTGCAGACCACAGGCCTCAAGGCTGGGAGGGGCCAGCCGGTGCAGCCCACACAGCCCCTCACCTGTGCCACACACACCAGGCCCTGAAAGAGCTCCTAACCAAAGGGCCTCCAAAGCCCTCTGTGCATTGTGGATCTAATTAAGTTCTGACATCATCTCAAAGTGAATCCTTTTATTAAACATTTATCTTCAGATTCTGGAGTGTCACAACACCACATTGTTTTAAGTGACAGAAATGCAAACAGCATGCGCCTCCCCCACAGCAAGTCCTACTCTTAGCAGTCAACCAGCAACCTGCTCTCCCTCCGCCTTGGCGGTTGGTGGGGGGAGGGGGGGTGGCTTGGTGGTCCCCCTGCCCCAAGCTTGCCCCGGGCTCTTGGACACACCTGCCTTCCTCCTGATCTCCGGAGGCCTCACTGAGCTGTCTGGATCAGCTGCAACTCCTCTCAGTAATTTTCCTCACCCTCCCCAGAATCCTTTCCTCCCAGGGATTGTGGTGGAGAGGCTGGAGGCGGCCCCCACTGTCTCGGCGGCCCCCGCTCTGTGCACAGGCTGGCTCTGGGGGGCTGGGGCTCACGGGGTCTACTCCCTGTCCTCCCCCCATCCCCACTCCTGCCCCCAGATTCTGAAGGCTTCGGAGCAGATTCCAGTGTTTTCATCCCTCCCTGCTTCCCTAGCAGAGTGCCATCCTAGCACGGAGAAGGCTGCCGATGTGTTTAATCAATGAATGGCTCAATAAAGACCAAGTCTCGTCTTTAGCTTTGTAGTTTTGAGAACTCTCTTAGCACTTTTCCCAAAGGCGATCAAGTTCTAGGGAACTGAGTCCTGCGGGTTAGACTTTTGGGAGACCCACCTTCCCTCTTCTACAAATGCCCCCCTGGGCAGAATTCTCTCTCTCATAGGGAGCAGACAGTTCTGAGGAATCAGAAGCTCCCACCTGGGTAACCTTGCCAAACTAAGGCTCAAGTTCTGACCGTTCTCTTTTCTAGACATGCCAAGACCCACCGCTCCTCTGACAACAGTAATAATAGATCACGTGTTCTTACAGCTCACAACATACACTGTCCTAAGAGCTTTACCTATGCATTAAATGCATTTAACTCACACAAGAAACTCTGGAATAGGTAATGTCTATTATCCCATTTTACGGAAAGGAAACTGAGGCCCAAGCTGGTTAAGCAACTTGCCCAAGGCTATGCACCCAGCCATTCTGACAGCATCAGTCCCGAGTTTCTATGAAACTAGGTAATATTCATGCACTAGCTCGCACTTACCAAGCTTTGCAAGCCTCCAAGTCCTCACCTGTACCATGGGCTCATGAATAGAACCCACCTAACCAGCTGATAAAGTTGAATCAGGTGAGACATGCAGTATTGGCACAGAGAGGATTCTCGGCGAATAGCAGAGAGTCTCCTATACTTACCGGGCGAATGGAAAGTGTGCAGTTCAATCCCTGTCCTTGATGCGTGCAGAACGCTATTAGGAAAACGACACACAAACTCGTGAAATCCAAAGTAACAAGACAGGCCAGCTGTACAGGAGCTGTCATGAGGCAGCCTGTGGCTGACAGCCACATGAGTGGTCTTGGAGGTAAAAGCAGAGGTGGAAGGAAAGAGGCAGCTCTGAAATGTGCCATCAGGACTAGCTTCCAGGGAGTAGAAGACCCCCACTCAGAATCATCTATTCCACCTCCCAGCTATTAAAGAAATGCCCTCTTCAGCATCCCTAAAAGGCAGCTGCCACCTTCAGCTTGAATGCCTCCAGTGACGAGCAGCTCACTACCTTGGGAGGCAGTTCTGAAAACCACCACACTCAACCAAGTACTGATCTGACATTTCCTGCCCTACACAGAACCAGGCAAGGTTGATGTGCAAAACTAAAGGAGGTGCTCACTGCACCCGCTCAACCCCAAAAGTGAGTGCCTCTTAGATTTGAACCTTACCTGTGCATGCCCACGCATGGCTCGTGGCTGTCCCTCCGCAATAAAGCAGGTATTGTTTTAGGTGAAGAAGAGGAAAGAGCTTGATTCTGCTGGGAGAGAAGCTGTAAGCAAAGGTGAGCAAAGGGACAAGGGCAAATGAGTTCCCAAGGCGGGAGTAGCTGGGAGAGGAGCATGTGAGCAGAGAAGGTGAAAAGCTTTGGGTCCCACTGAACATAGCTGGGAATGTCTGGTTCTCCAGATATCTGCCCTTTGTGCCACAGGCGTCCGGAGTCTTGCAGATTTCCAAGTGAGGGAGTGTGTTTGGCTCGGAAACAAGAGCGTGCATGGATGGGTATCCCCGGTCCTATGGGTCCTCATCACATAAAACGTTTACGTCCTCGTGGCTCAATGGTTCAGATGCTGGCTGACCACTCTGGCCTGGATCTCTGTCACTGAGTGTGCCTAAGCAGTGAAAACGAACCGAAGGGGGCTTGGGGAAAACTGTTGTCAGAAATTTAAGGTGGATTATACAAAGCAGGAGAGGACTCTGGCATTTTTCACTCCATGGAGGAATGTGGACAACATATTGGAGACCTTCATGAAAGCTACCTAAATGTCTGAGGGACATGTCAGGGCAGCCGGGCCCCAGGATCTTGGTGTATGGGGGAACAGAAGAGACGCTGTCCTTGTAGGGATCTGTATTTCTCTAGCATTTATTACATGGCAGGCATGGCATCCAGCACTTTCCGGCATGATCTCGTTCGTGTTCACAATAACCTTAACCTGTGTGTCAGAGGAGGCAGAGGCGTGGTTGGTTTGCCCAAGGTCGCACAACTATTGAGCTTCAGAGCAACGATGGGTCCAGGGAGTGGGAGTGTCTGTAAGGGGAGACGCGTGTGTCGAGCCGTTTCCTGCAGCTCCTGCACTTCAGCACCGGGTTTACAATTTACCGAGTGGGTTTATTAGTTCTCACTTCGTTTATTCACTTACACCATCAGGGAAGCAAGACTGGGCCATGTCCCCATTTGACAGATAAACACAGATCTCAGCTGACTTCAACCTTTCTCTCCAGCCCTCCTGTCCCCACTCTGCCTGGGCCGCCTCCCTCTCTCCCCTGGACACCTGCCACAGTGATCCAGGCAAGAGGCCCTGGTGACTCCGACGGGGCTAGTGGTTTCCAGTCTCACCCCTGCTGCCTGGTCCCCACTTGGCCACCAGCACCAACATCCTAATGCACAAGTCTGGTCACATGAACTCCCGGCTTCAAAACCTTCCGTGGCACCCCATGGCTCCTAAATTCATACTCTGAATGGCTTATTAGGCCTGGAGTAATCTGACTGCAGCCACTATCTCTCCCAACTGGTTACACACACATACAAACACACACACATTATATCCAGCACAACCATCTGCCCTTCAGAAAGACGAAGGGTCTTGGCCTCAGGATCCCGTCCTCTGTCCCTGGTTAACCCTTCCTCCTCTCCCCAGCATCTGTCTGCTCTGCCTTCCATCTGCCAATTTCTACTTACCCTTCATGGCTCATCTGAGATGGGGCTTCTTCCAGGAAGCCCACCTGACAACCCATCACCACCCAGACTGAGCCACGCACCCTACTGCCCACCCTCCAGCGTCCCATGCTCTGCTGTTACAATATCATGCAGGAATCACCTAAAAACCCACTGCCTGGAGTCCGATCTCAGCTCCTTCACTCACACTGGCAGCGAAGCCTCAGATGCACTCCTCCACCTCCATTCCCATAATGTTTAACTGGGAAACAAAAGGGTTTCTTGAGGACTAAATGTAAAGCGCTAACTTTAACGAGTCATACAAGTTAATTATTTGTCCCGGTGCCTCCTGGACTCAGATCTTGTAGACAGGGAATCCCACTGTACCAATCTCTCTATCGTGGTGCCCAGTTCAACTACCATACCTGGCAGGCACTCAGTGAAAGTTCGAGAACTGGCCAACATACAGACTGAGTCAAAAAATGTACAGCTTGCCCAAGCTCAAAGGACTAACAAATGACAGAAAGGGAGCCAACTCAAGTGCCCTAAGTGGCAAGGCCACCTTTCCACCACACCACAAGGCCTCTCAAGATGAACGCAGAGCTGTTGACACATGACAATATTTATTCGTTACCCACCTGCCTCTGGGGCTCTGGGGTTGACAGAATCATCTGAACAATCCTGTTTCATAGGACCCATGCGTATTGGGTTCCCATTCGGCCTGGGCATGCCTCCACCAGGGAGCTCTCCTGACATCTTGGTAGCGTAATCACAACTCTCTCTGACTAGTGTGCGAGCTTCCTGAGAGCAGGAACCGTCATGTGATCCATCTGTGCCCCCCAGCATGGAGCCCAGCGAAGGCACGCGCACCTACCACTTACCTAGCATCTACTAGGTACCAGGCACTGCACTAAGCCCTCTCAATATGGTGCTTTAGGCAATTCTCACAACGCTATCAGGCAGGTCCCACGGCCTCCTCATTTCACAGATAAGACTGAGGTTCAGAGAGGTCCAGTGGTATAAGTGGGATACAAACCCAGCCCATCTCCAGACTTTGAGGCTAACCACTGACCTTCATTGCTGCCTCCCTAATAGTAGCAAATGAACTAACTGAACTGTATTTTGGGAAAATTCCTTCATGGCCTATGACAACACCCAAGCCTACAGGTCTATTACTTCAAAGAGTATGGTTTAGGTTGTTTCCTTACCTGTGAGGAGGGTCCTTAACCTCATCTAGAACAGGCTTTCCATCACATTGTGAAGCATCTCGGAGGTCTTCCTGTCTCCAAGGCCTGCTCCAGTGTCAATGCTGTGGGAAGGAGAGATGCGGGGGGGCGGGGAGACAAAGCTGGGATGAGGGTGCTTAAGTTCAGGACCCAGATCCTCCCCCATCCTGTCTTAGTGAAGTCAGGCCAGTATCAGTCCACAGGGTAGGGCCCTGACGACCACCACCTCCAGCATCGCCCGCCAACCCAGTCTCTAAGCTGGCCTTCACCAGACTCTGTTACATTCTTCCTGCCTAAGGTCAACCCCCCGCCCGCCCACTTCCCCGCTCCCTTTGTCCAAGGCCTGCTTACAGCCATGCCGTCCTCCCTCACCCACCGCCACAGCTGGCACCGTCGCCAGCGAAGGTCATCCCAACCAAGGACGCAGTGAGGAACACTGAGACACCTCTTCACTCACTCAGCCGTTCAATTACTCTATAGATTCCTAGTGAGCACTTGCTGTATCAGAGCACTGAGGTTGTTCAACGAGCTGCCTTCTAAAACTGCGTCTCGTATCAAACCCACAGAAAAGACGATTTTAAATGTATGATTATGTTCATTAGGAGTAGGCTTGGCTCCCAGGGCTTCTTTGATAAACTAAAATTATAAAGGGTGGTTTACTTCTCCTTCATCACTCAGCTCCGGAGGTAAGATGCCCGGGGCTGGTGCGGCTCCGTGGCTGCATGGCCCAGGCGCCTCGTGCTGCTTCTACCGTGGTGCATCTCTCCATGCCCAGGGTGGGCTCGCGCTGCAAGGCGGCAACAACGAGCCCACAAGACCACCAAGAACGTTTCCCACCAAGAGCGCTTCCCACGCACAGCTGCCCTTTTCCCGGAAGTCCCACCCACCACTTTCTGCTTACACCCTATTGGTTGGAACTCAGTCACGTGGCTACTTGCTTCCGCGTGAACCCTGCAAGTTCCCGGAAGCCCTCTGCCCCGGTAAAACATGGCCATACCTAGAAAACATGGTGCTCAGTGACAGGCGTAGAAAATAACTATAAAATGATCACACCCCTCCCCACCCCGCCCCGCCACATACCCCGCGCCAGGTTAGGAGCTAGAGCATTCCGCACACTGAAGCCATCCTGGGCCCTCCCTGCCGCCGCCCCCACACCCCTACCTCGGGTCCACACTCTCTTGAATTGCGTATGTCGTTGACTGCCCGGGCTTTACCAAATGCGTATTTCTAAACAATCTAGACGGCCTGGCTCCACAAGTTTTGACCTTCTTGAAAATAGAATCCTACTTTATATACGTTTCTACAGATTGATTTTCCGTTCAGGGTGATGCGGGTGGGAGTCGCCCGTGTTGACAGGGAGAGCCGTGAGCCACTCTTTTTCACGGCTGTGTAATATCCCGTCTGATCAATATACTCCAAGGTGTTATCATTCTTCCGACGGTAGAAATGTGGGTTGCTGCCAGCGTTTCGCTGTTACAGATGGGTTGTTGGGAAGATTCTCACACACCCCTCCCCAGGGCCTACATGTTTCTCCAAAGCAAATTTCTAAGAGAAATCGCTGGGTCGTGGGATATACACAAATTTCCGTATGGCTTTTAATAAGACAGGTGCAAAAGCTGTGGGTGCCCCAGGGGTTCTAATAGTTGGGATAGTGTTCATCTCATTTAGGAGGATGGAAATGTGGAGTACATTCCCTGCCCACAGGCATGTGTGTTCACACACACACGCACACACACTCTTATTTGTCCATTTGTTCAATGAACATTTGTCATGCAGCCCTTATCATTAATTTTAAGACACCCCATATATGTAATAATGATTCTTCAGGAGAAAAGAAACACTGCTGTAAATGAACCCCTCAACTATAAGGCACATTCCAATTTCAGAAACACTGGAATGTGCATGTGAGCATCTGAGAACCAAGGGAAATAGGGTATATTCGAGGAGCTCTCAAAACTTTGCCCCTAGGAGCTTACAGACTTGCACCTACTTATTCCCAAGGATACCAGAACACCGACCCCGATCAAAACAGATACAAAGTGCTTGAAAGCCTCGCTACTCAACCCCAAGTGTGGTCCACAGGGGACGCCGCAGCATCAGTGCCACCTGGACGCCTGTGAGCAATGGAGTCTCCGGCCCCACCCCAGACCACTGAGTTAGCGTCTGGCTTAACACGAACCCCAGATGATTCCCATACCCATTAAAATCTGAGAAACAGGGCTGTTTGGGTGGCTCAGTGGGTTAAAGCCTCTGTCTTTGGATCAGGTCATGATCCTGGGGTCCTGGGATGGAGCCCCGCATTAGGCTCCCTGCTCAGCAGGGAGCCTGCTTCTCCCCCTCCAACCTGCCTCCCCCTCTGCCTACTTGTGATCCCTGTCAAATAAATAAATAAAATATTTTTTTAAAAATCTGAGAAACAAGCAGAGATCCATCAGAAAGGGAAGGAGTCTTTCCAGTCGAGGGCAATCAAGAAAGGCTTCCTGAAGGAGGTGTCATTTGAAAAAGTAAAACAACATTCAGTGAGTGCCTGCTCTGGGTTAGGAACCACACTGGGGAACTTCACTTCTCCTATTTCACTGCATAGAATCACCCCCACGAGGCAGGGATGAATATCTCTATTTTGCAGCTAAGGAAATAGAGGCACAGAGAAGTCACACAATTAGCTCCAGGCCATACAGCTAATAGTAGCCGAGCCAGGCTTAGAAGGCAGATCTTTCCGAGTCTGGAATCCAGCCTCTTCTCCCGTATCAGATGGAAAGAACTTAAAAAGTAGCTATGGGAATAAGCATCAGGACAGGACACACCTGGAGGTTGTAGGAACAAGTACTCTCGCTGGGCTCAGCACCTCTGGGAGGTGAGCAAGCGCTTAGACCAAACAGAAAGGGCAGAGTCGGGGAAAGACAGCGGGCAGCCAGCACCTTACCCCACACTCACCCTGCCCGGTGACAACACGGGAGCTAGTACATAGTAGGCGTTCCAAACAATCCAATGAATGCATGGACGCATGAGCAAACTCTCGGACAACCACACGGGCAGCTTCAAACCCTCCAGCACCAGCTGCCACCGGCACTGTGCCAGGGGCTGGGGTTCCAGCCGGGGAGGAGCCCGGCACTGCCCACCCACCCCAAGGTCTCCCAAATCCCCGCCGGCAGGGAGGGCCCTGCCAGCAAAGCAAAAAGCCAGGAGCAGCAAAGGTTTAAAACAGAGAAAGCAGCTCCCACCAAACCCTTCATTTGCTTCACTTAAAAAATTACTTAGCCAGCCAGCCTCCTGCCTCTGCCTCACCCCTCCCTCCGTGCACCCGCCCAGCTCCGCGCGGTTCCCTCAGCTTCTCATGAATATGTGGGAAATAAAACAGCGTCTGTTCAGCCCCTAATGACCAGGTTTATGAAGAGCTTATTGTATCTCAAAGAAATGAGAGAGCAGTTGGTGTTGTGAGATATTAATGCGTTTTTTACAAAGCTGATGAAACCTCCTTTAAACTACTTAATACCTGCAAGTTGAAATTTCCAGGCTGAGGGCAAATTCCTGGAGGCAGAGCTGCGGCAGCCCGAGGCACAGCTCTTGGCTTTTCTGTCTCGGCTTGGCCTTCAGTCCTTTGACTTTGGGGTCGGCAGAGCACTGCTCTCCTTTGGGGCGGGGTGCAGTAGAGATTTCATGATTCCCTTGGTGGAATAATTCTTTATAGTTCAAGGGTGGGAGAGTCCCCCCTACAGCCTCATCCTTAATAGCTCAAAGCCCATGTCTTTCTGGGGAATGGGGGGGGTGAGACGCCCCCTCTTCCATTCAGCCTGGCCCACAAACTCCTAGGGACCTGGCCCACCATCTCCCACCCTCACCCTTGCCCAGGGAGCCTCTACACAGGACCCATCTTCTGGGAAATCTCCAGTCCCACTTGGAAATTGTGGATCTGCACCAGCCAGCCCCTCTCACAGGTTGCCCTTCTTGCAGTGGCATGCTCACAAATATTTAACAACTGGCTCTCCGAGCAGGGAAAGGGGACATCGATTTACAGTACATGCCAGTTCTCGCAGTGCACATCCTCCCACCATGGCTGGTTTCCAGCCACTCCTGTGAGTTACAAAGAGGCGCTAACAAGCAGATCCCCGGAGCTGGACCAAGCCTGCTGGCTTCCTTGTACCCCAACTCTGCTCTGGCAGCCCTTCCCTGAGCCCCTGAGATAGTTTGTTCCCTCTAGTGTGCCCAGCACTTCCCTGCCTTTCCTTTTGCTGATCCCATTCCTAGAAGTCTCTTCTCACCCCCCACTACTTCCTCATCATGCCCTGAGACACACACGTGCACACACATACACATGCAAGCACATATGCACTTACATGCACACGCGCACACATGCACTCACACACCTGGACTTGCACCCCTCCTGCATGCTCCCAGACATGCTCTGCTTTGCCACAGCACATGTCATCCATCTCCTACCACACACTGCTAGGCCCTTGGGCACAGAAGGTATATTTTTTCCTCTGTGTCTTTAGCAGATTGCACGGAACATGGCATACAGTTGGTGCCACACAAATGTTAGCTGAACAACTCAGCTCCCATAAGGCCTTGTGAATTCTCTAAGATAGTGTGATTACATTCTAGTAAATTCTGTGCTGTCTTCTCCCCCTCCCCCGGACTGTGAGCCCCCAAAAGACAAGGATCAGGTTAGATTTCCCTCCATCCATTCCAGTGCCAGGCACTTGGGCAGCCCTTAGTCCCTACCTAGGGGAAGGAAGCCTGCCTAAGGATGAAGGCAATGGACTGGAAAACCAGAGATAGAGAGAGATACCAGATTTTTGAGCACCTAGATTCATCTGTACCTGAAGCCATATGAGCCTCTGGGCTTGATGACCACAACCACGAAGAAATACAACAGATCTCTAGGCTGGCATCAGGAAAGCAAGATTACACACTCTTCACTGATTGTTGGGGTGTCTCACAGATGTTCTACCAAATTTAAACTCCAGGAAAAGTGATTAAATGCCGCTGGAACCACCTCTCCTTCATGAACCTTGGCACCACTTTATTTGGACCATGAGTCCATGGCCACAGAGCTCCAAGGGCTCCTGGAGACCCCTTATGTCTCCAGCCCATCCTTCCCACCTCACTGCCATCATCAGCTTCAGGGACTATGGGACCAATCCCATCATGACCCCGGTTTACCTCCGTCATTCCTCCCTACCAGTCATCTGTCCTTCAGGGCTCTGCTCACCTCCCCGTCTGACCCAACCTCCAACTCCCCCAGCCTTCCAAACCCTGGCCCTGGGCTCCCCGGCATTTTGTCTGGATGTCAGCAAACTCCCCATGTTCCTAACCTCTTTTCTTTTCTTTTTTTTTAAGATTTTATTTATTTATTTGAGAGAGATAATGAGAGAGAGAACACTAGAGGAAGGAGGGTCAGAGAGAGAAGCAGGCTCCCCACTGAGCAGGGAGCCCAATGCAGGACTGGATCCTGGGACTCCAGCATCATGACCTAAGCCAAACATAGTCGCCCAATCACCTAAGTCACCCAGGTGCCCTCTCCTCTTTTCTGCTCACTCTGACAGAAAGCCAGCTGTCCCTTGAGGGGTGGCTCCTGGATGGGGCAGACAGAGCAGGGAGGGGCGGCACTGCGACCCCATCTCCTCTGTGCCCCAGGCCCTGCAGCTCTCTAAGCTGTGGGCCCAGCCCAGCCACACCTGCCTCTGTGGAGGTGGGTCAGGGCCCCAGGAGCACAGAATCTTCCTGCAGCCAGAGCAGCCAGGCCAGGCTGGGTGCACACTACCACCCATTAGAGAACTACCTTTGAGGTCCACGCTCTTCTCCTCCCCTCCCCCCACTCCGCCAACCCCAGAAGCATGCCTCCCCACTTCCAGGGTTGCCCAGGATGGAGGGCTACCTTCTGGGAGAAGCATATGGCATGGGACAGGGTAGAAGAGAATTCTGTACTCACTGAGATGAAGCAAGTCTTACTCTAACAGAGAAGTGCTGGAAGCTTCTGGTATGGTTCCCTGTGTCAAATCATGATCCAGACAGGGCCGCCATCATTCAGCTTGAAGGAGCCTCACACCAATAGTTTCTAAAAACCAACTAATGATTTGGGGTTTATCAGAATAGTATGATGAATCCTTTGCATATCAACCTTAACATGGTAAGCAGGTTCCTAATACGTACTTGACTGCATATAGAAAGTAAAAGTGAATGTATAGTTTTCTCTTCTGTGTCAACTGGGATGAACTTCCTGGTTGCTAGATACTTTGACTGTCATCCCTACCTCCTGAGCCAACCCAGTTAGTTCATGGTCTTATCCTTGACCCTGACATGACCGATCACCACGCCCCTCTACAATCTCAATCCTCAGCATCCACTTTCTGACTCCCATGCAGCATCCTTCCAGCTCACTCCCATGAGCCCCCCAGTCCCGCAGTTCCTTAACCTCCTACCCAGGCTTCTAATGCATTGACCCCAGCACTCTCCACTGTCCCCTTCCCCAGCTTAGAGTCTGGCCCATCTTCATAACCACTACCTCCCCCACCCCTGCTCTCCTGCTTATCCCACAGACCCCCACCCTGGTTAAAGGCAACCCTCCAGCCAGACTCAGCCACACCCTAAATGTAGCCTGAGAAAACCACAGAATCTGAAAGGGACCTTCAAGGCCAGACACACATGCTTCATGTCTTGGGCCTGGTCCATTCTTTCTCCCTGTCTCGTGGAGAAAAAACGCACTCCTTTCCTCCATTCTCAAATCTCCAACCCTGACTTCCCTTCCTTGTGCTCCAGTAGTGATCCTGCTTCCCATCTCGTGGATGGGAAATGGAAAATGGAAACAATCAGAAGAGAAGTGTCAGGGTTCTCGCCACATCTACTCATCCCAGCACGTGCTCCCCCCTGGGTGGCGCTTTCCCTTCTGCCACAGCAGACACACCACCATCTACCCCATATGATGCTACCCTTGCCCTTGTGTCCTGGACCTCATCTCCTCTCGCTTTGCTCCTGCATCACTCCCTCCTCTCTCAGGCCATCACGTCTTCCCTCTCTACTAGAACATTCCCACCAGCATCACCCACCTTAACATTTCCCCCCAACACAGAAAGGATGGTAGAACAGCAGACACCCCACTAGCACAGTGTAAGGGGGGCAGAGGAAGGTTGAGGAAAGGAGATGACGAAGGATGTGTTGGAAGCTCAGGTAGCCAGGCCAGCATGTGCAAAGGTCCTGTGCCAGGTGGAAGCATCCATGAAGGACCGGTGAGATGGCATGTGCGCAGACAGGGAGGTAGGTGGGAAATAAGGCCAGAAAGAGGTCAGGGCCAGGCCTCTTAAAGACACAGAGCTTTCCCTAGAGCCCTCGGAAACTGCTGAGTGTTTCAAGCTAGAAATGGCTTGATCAGATTTGCATTTTCAAAGGATCACTATGATTACTCTGTAAGGACGGAGAGGAGTGGGTGTAAAATGACCAATGGGGAGGCCACGGCCGTCATGTAGGGAAGCCAGGATGGTGGCCTGGCCGTGGGTGTCGCTGCCAATGGAGAGAAACTGAACTACTGAGCACTAATGCAGACAAGACGTCCTGAGGGATGGAGCCTGTAGTGAGGAGGAAGAGAGGTCGGCGGTGAGAACTCGGCTCAGGCTGGCGTGGGCAGCAAGGACTCCAGAAAGCCAGGCTTGAGGGAGAAAGATCCTGAGTTCAGAACTAGACATGCTGAATGTACAGTGCCTAAAATACATCTACCAGGACGCATCAGAGAGGCAGATGGATACCAGGGCTGCTGGTAACTTCACACAGCCTCCCCGTAGCATCTCTTGGGTCTTTCGTCTGTGCCGGCCCCGCACTGGGAGCCCAGGGTCTAAGAATGTTGGGGCACGGTTCACGCAAATGAGCAGGCAGGCTGCAAGGGGAGCGGGTATGGGTGTGGGAGAGAAGAGTGGAGAGGAGTGGAGGCACCATGCACGAGGGCCCCTCTCCCCCCGCCCCACCCCGTCCCTGACCGGCACCGAGAGGGCACTGACGAAATATTTGTCAGATTGAATTGAGAGAAAATGAAAGTGTTTCGCAAATATACCGATTTGTAATTTGAACAATAGGGAGGATATTTTATCCTCTTAGCAGAGGATATAAATACTTCTCAAGAGAGAAGGGTGTGTGGTGGGACCTAGGGAAGAAGTCCTAGAGGGAGCCCAGACCTCCTATGAATTCCTGAGGGCGGGGAGGGGAAGCAGGCTGCTGCAAGCGAGAAGAGGAATCCCCCAGAACTCTTGGACAGGAGGCAAGCCCCAGGGGAGTGTTTCAAGTGAACCCCTGGGCTCCTGAGACCCAAGAAGCTTCACTGCCATTACCGAAAGTCCCCATGAGCTCTGGGGAATGGTTTTCTCTTGCAGAAGTCAGGAAGTGGGGGGTGAATTTGGTGCAGAGACAGCGAATGGGGAGTCAACCCACTTCTCTGTAACATGTAATAGCTAGAAATGTCTCAAACGCCTATCTTTATGAGTACACCTGTATCCTATATAAGCAGGCACATATATGTAAGAATGCCTTAAAATTCCTAAATAATATCTATAGGACACAAGGAAATCTACTTTATGGGATCTGAAGGCTTAGGACTCTACGGGAAATTAAATTGCTAACACATACCGAGGACTGTATTAATTAGGTTATATTAGCTCCTGTCACAGAACAATCCCAAATGTTAGTGGCTAAATATAGTCGGTGTCCAAGTGTCCCTCACAAGGATGCCCCCAAGCACTTTTCCCGACGTGCCAGCCACTGTACTGAGCGCTTTCCCAGCATCCGCTCTTTAATCCCCATGACAGGCGAAGGGAGAACTCTGATCTCCATTTTTCAGATGAGGGAACGGGGGTCTCTGTGATGCCGAGCTGGACCCAGGCAGCCCAGCTGCAGTTGCTGCCACATCCCCCAGTACAGGTTGGTTATTTGCAAGAAAGTTCGCCGACATGGGCTGTAGCTGGGCTGGTACCAGGGTACAACGGTGTGTGAAACAGATGGAAGTTTCCGCTGTCCCTAAGCGGACCCGCACGCTCGCAAGCTCTATTCCACGCATCCAACCTTAAGAAGATTGCATTGCATTAAATAGTGGGCTCGCTCACTTTGTGGTCCTGGCGGGAGGCAGTAGGGGGTGGGTAGCTGTGCCGTTGTGTTTTCACCTGAGCTGCTGTTCACCTTCTCAGCCAGCACCCCAGGAAAGATTTAGAGTCAACAAGGCCTTCTTCTGAGCATCATTTGAGCCCCGCTTCCATCATTTCCTGGCCACGAGCACTTACTCAGATCAAGGAGCCTCCATGAGCCTCAGTTTCTTCATCTGTATAATGCAGGAGAGAATACCCCGCTCACAGGCCTGCAGCAGAGCCCTGCTGAGTTGTAGTTCATGGGGCTGGCCGAGATCCCAGCCCCCAGGGCGGCTCCACCGCCTCCCTGCCCCCACCCCTGGAGCCTTTCAGCGCAACTGGGGGCTGGGCACAGAGCATCCCAGTCACTGAGGATGGGAAGGTGCTTCTGCAAACTCACTGAAGGGCCGTGGGATCCCCCATGTGGGGTCTGCCTTCTTTGCAGAGCAACCTGCTCTCCAGCATGCAAAATTGGAGATGACTCCCAGCCGAGCTGGGGCACAGAGGTGGGTGGACTGACCTCCTCGGGGCGGCAGTCCCCAGCCCCGAGCCAAACCTCTGCTGCCCGTCAAGCTTCTGCTAATCTTCAGAAGCCTCAGTGCAGGGATGGAAGGCTGGGTTTTGAAGTCTTGGGCCTTAGATCCTCTCCACAGCACCGCGGGTGTGTGTGTTTTGATTCACCAGGCAGATGTCCAAACAGACAAAGCGATACCTTCCTTCAGGGGCCTGGGAGAGGGCTGAGCCAGCTTCAGAAGAGCGAGAAGTCAGCACGAGGCCAGTGGGCGCTGAGCCCCTGGGAACTCTGATGTTTCAAGTGTCCTCTCTCCTCTTGTTTTCCAGGGAACTTCAAAGGTCTCTGCAAGCAAATCGATCACTTCCCAGAGGATGCAGATTACGAAGCTGACACAGCAGAATATTTCCTCCGTGAGTGCATGCAATTTTTTCTCCCTTCTGGGGGTGGGTCCTGTCCATCCCAACCTCCGGAGCACTGAAGGCCAGGATTATCTAGAGATCCCTGTCTCAGCAGAGGGGAGGAAAAAGCTGAGCCTCCCTCCTTTCCTCCTGGCCAGAGACCAAAACTTCTTGCATGCTGTTCCCTCTGCCTACAACACTAGTCCCACCCCCTTTGTCTGATAAACAACCCATCCTCCAGGTCACAGGCTGAAACACCACCTCCTACAGGAAGTCCTCGGTGCCCCTGAATGGGTTCCCAGAGCACAGCACCTTTGTCATGCTGTGGGGTCCTTGACTATTTGTGTAAACATCTCCCTGGCAGTCCTGCTGATTCTGTGAGGCCATGCGCCCCCCCTTATCTTGTCCACTTGTTCCTATTCCCAGCGCAGTGCCCCACACATAATAAGTGCTCAGTAAATATTTCTTGAATAACTGAAGGAAGAAACTCATCAGGCAGTGTCTGATTGGAACTTCTCCCGAGACAATAAGTGAGATTTATTTTTTTCTCCCAACAACCAAGTCAAAATCCTGAAGTAATAGCTGTGACCTTAAATCTACCTGAGGCATATTGAGTCCCAAAGAGAATTTCTCAAGAATCAGCAAAAACTAACATGGTAAAATGCTCCCTGAGAAAGGGATTTCCAGGAGAGGGGCTGAGGGTCCTTGACACCTGGGACAGCAAAGCCACCTGAGCAGAAGTGGTTGAAAGCTCGGCTCCGGGCTCTCAGGAGGCTCTTCTAGAAGAGGTTTGCTCTCTTCCTAGGAGCGTGCCCACCTTCTGCCCCCAGTGCCCTTCCCAGTGGCTCAGAGCCCACTACTGCCTCCCTCCCATCCCCCACAGCAGAATGGCTAGCATCACTCTCCGATCACTTTTATGGAAAGTGTAGGAGGCATTTCATTACATGGATCACCCTGTCTCTTTCAATAACTACTCCTCACATCAAAGCCAACTCCCGGGTCAGCCTGGAATCAACCTGGTTTCATTGAAAAGCGCCCGGAACATGAAGTCAGCCGGGCAGCGAGGAGGAGAAAGGAAGGGAACACGATGTAATTTATAGATTTCTTTTTAAAGGGAGAAAAATATCTTACAATGCTCATCATTTCCTTTTATGAGTTCCCCAGAGACACTGCTCTTAAATGGAATTCCTAAAAAACCGTTTGATCATCCTTCTCCCTTACCGTGTTGAATTCTTGAAGGAGCCAGGGGCGGGGGGCGGGGACGGTCACATAAAGGCAGCCTGAGACTGACTCTGGGCCAGAGCCGGTGCTCAGGGGCTGGGGACATCGAGGGGAAAGAATGGCGCACCATCCAGAGCCCCAGGCAGGGAAACAGCTGGCCTTGGGAGACAGGCCACGGCACAGATGTGGCCAGCTGGTGCAGGTTCAAGTGGGGGACCAGAGCTGAACCTCACGTCGGGAGCCCCCATGGTTGACCACAGTGAAGATGTAATACTGAATCAGCTAGACACAAAGAGCTGGGGGTGGGAACTTTGTCTCTTTCGTGGCTGCCTCTAACTAGCAGGCATATATAGGATTCTTCAGTGACTATTTCTACCTATTCTATACCTCCATCTCTTTATTATTAAAGAGAGAAAAGCTCAGAGTGTTTGGTTCACTTGACATCCCTGGACAAAAGACTGGAACTAGTGGTGTTAACAAGGCAGGATTCCAAGGCTCTGATTTAAGCCTACTTAATCCAACAGTACTTTTTGAGTATTTGTAAGAGTTGGCAAAGTTTTTCTATTAAGGGCCAGACAGTAAATATATTGGGCTTTGTGGGCCATACAAGCCTCTGTCCCAACTACTCAAGGCTGTCCTTGGAGTATAGACAGATGCTCCAAGGAAACCTAACTTTATTTACAAAAACGGGCAGCAGGCTGCATTTGGCATAGTTTGCTGACCCCTGATCTATAATGTGCTAATCTCAGGCCAAGCAACAAACGTCATTTTTGAAAGTTGCAAGATGTGAGTTCCTATCATTCTCTAACAGATTCTAATCCTAGTTAGAGTCTTTCATTTTTACTAAGCTCTAACCTGGTTGCCTAGAGAAGCTAGAAGGCTGGGATCAATCTTCTAGAAGGATCCCCAGCCCCACTGAAGTGGGAGGCCCAGGGAGGTGGGTGGAATTTCTCCCGGAGGTGGGAGCACTTCTCCCCTAGGGAGGTGGACAGCGCTGTGCCTGGAGGTGGGCGGGGCTGCCGCCGGTGGGCGGGGCCTGAGCCCGGGGGGGCCACTTCGGGTCTGTTACACCCATCCTCATTGCCAGCCTGCCACGTGGGAGGGCAGGAGAGGGGCTCACTGCCTAGAAACAGGCCCAGGAAGGTAGCATGTATGCCATGACAGACAGGGTTAGAGGGAAGTATGTGGTGCTGAGGGAGCCTGGCTCCTAACCCAAGCCAGAGATCATTCCAGAAGGCATGAGACTTGGCCTCTAGCAGCATTGGCTCATTTACTAATGAGACATTCACTAAGCACTCACTCCGTCCAGGGCACTGTTGTCTCAGTACAGGGGATCCAAGGATGAAACAAAACAAAGTTGGCACCTCTGTGAGCCTGATGTTCCAGGAGGAGGAATCAAGCAGTGAGCAGAGGCATGAGCAACCAACCCCCTGAGATAGTTTCAGAGCTGGGAGGGGGCAGGCGGAGGGCAGCGGCGGAGGGGGGGGGGTCCTTAGATGTAGGACAGCTTCTCTAAATGAAGAAAAGGAAGGAGCTAAGAGGATTGGGGGGGAGCACACCCCTGAGGAGAGACTGGCAAGAGCAAAGGCCTTATGAAGGCAGGGCAGAGGAGGGGTGTGTGGGGGTCGGGAGGGAGGCTGGCCTGGCTGAGCACAGTGCACGGATGGAGGGCATCCCACAGCATGAGGTCAGACAGGTAGAAGAAGAGCCCAGTCATGTCGGGAAAAATCGGATCTCATTCTAAGTGTAATGGGAACCATGAGCAGGGGATGCTGATTTGGAAAGTTAATTCTGGCTGCTGGCTGGGGAGCCAAGGAGGCCAGCGGGGGGCTCTTGCAAACATCCTGGACATCCTGGTGAGAAGCTATGGCTGTTGGACTAGACTTTTAGCTGTGGGGATGCTGAAAAGTGAGGGGTTGTTTGGAAGACAGGGCTGAGAGGAGTGGGGTCACCAGGCCATGTGGGGTGGGCCCCGGGATAGGACCCTACTGGGTTTCCAAAGGACACCAGTGGACCATGAAGAGAGATAGGGTAGGAGCAGATGACCTAAGAGGATGGAAAGGGGCTCAACAAAGAGAGACCCTCTGGCTTTGACCGTTCACACCCAGCCTGCTTCAGACTCAGAGGGCCAGTGGGGCACACAGGGTGGGCCCCAGAAAGACGGCTGGAGCTCCTGCTCTTACGGAGGTCAGGGACACAGTCTACCGGACCCTGCTCAACCAAAGGGCAGGATCTGTTCAGAACCTGACACAGGGCCAGCCCCCTTCTGGAATGGACAGAGGCCTGACCATGTGGAAGTGTGGGATTGTGGCCTTGCCTGGCAGAGCCATAGTTCCCGAAAAACCCTCTGAGCGTCTTCTGCTCAGCTCTGTGGGGCTGGTACTCCAGATGCCAGAAAAGATCTGAGCCACCCGGCAGCCATGGATCCTTTTTGGCTGCAGACAAAATAAAGACCTGGCCCTTGTGGCACTTGCAATCAATGACAAATGAAATGAAAAAGTTAATTATATAGTCTGTTAAACCATGAGGAGTGATATGGAGAAAAATCCAGCAAGAAAGGGGGTTAGGAAATTCTGGGGTAGGGGTGGGGGCTAATAAAATCCTTCTTGTGAAGTTTGAGTAAAGATCTGAAGGAGGTGAGAGGGAGCCATGTGGAAAGCCAAGGGAAGAATGTTCCAGGCAAAGGGAAGAGCAAGTGCAAAGGTCCTGAGACAGGAGCATGCCCTGAATGTTTGAGGAAGGGGTCTGAAGCCAGAAAGACAAGAATAGAGTGAGCAAGAGGCGGCCAAGAAAAAAGCCCATGCAGAGAGGACCAGGGGTCCCCAGGTCTCCATGACCTGGGGGTCATGGAAAGAGCTTGGGTATTACAGAAAGCCATCGGAGGGTCTGAGCAGAGCAGTGAACGCCATCTCACGTTCTACAGCACCCTCTGGTTGCTACGCTCACAGGAGACTAAAACAGGGCAAGGGCAGAAGCAGGCAGAACAGTTAGGAGCCTGCTGGTGATAATTTAGACAAGAGAAGGTGTCCTGAACCAAGTAGAAGCAGTGAAGGAGGCGGGAAGGGGTCAGAGCTGGAAACTATTCCCAAGGACCTGCAGATAGGACTTCCAGAAAGGCTGCATGTATTTACCAGGGAAGGAAGGAGTCAGGGTTTGAGCCCAAGGCTGGGTTTGGGGAGATTGGGAAGCTCAGTGTTGGCCGCCTTAAGTCAGAGAGACCTGTGGGACTCTCTGGGGGAGATGCCCTGGAGTCTGGGACTCTGGGGACAGGTCTGGCCCCGGACAGGAGTGCGCAGTTGTCAGCAGGTGGATGATATCTAAAGCCAGGAGACTTGATGAATGGACGAAGGCAGTGGTGCAGAGAAGAGGGGCAAGGTCTGAGCCCCAGGAGGCTAAGGCTTAGAGACCAGGAAGCTGAGAAAGGCCCAGGGAAGGAGGCTGAGGAGGGTGGCAAGTTGGTGGCCCGGGTCATCCCTACCATCCTCATTCCACCTGCTGGACTGAAGATCTAGAGCAGAGCAGGAAGGAGAGAATGCCAGAAGGACATGGCTGGTCAGGAATGCAGAGCTCATCTCCTGGGGTGGCAAAGAAAGCGGGCCATCAAGCTATCAGGCCAGGCTTTGGATATTGTCCAGTGCCTTGTGGGGGACCTGGCAGAAGTAAGGCACCTAATCAATATCTGATAGTGTGAATGAATGAATGAATGAATGCTCTTACCCCCCCCCCACATGCCCCCATAGCTATTTGAGGAGTTCCACGACTGGCCCTGAACCACAGAGTCCTGGGGCTTTCTAGTGACAGGCGGTGGTCACAGCATGGGCCTCCTGACATCTGGGCCCCACGAAGGTGTGGCCAGTGCGCCCCTCACCCACCTGTCACTAGCTTACCCAAGACAAATGATGACCAGACCTGTTTTCCCCAGCAAGCTTTGGGGGGGCCAGATGTGTCCTCTCTGGTGCGCCCCATCCTTATCCCTCCTTACCAAAGCTTGAGCGCGGGTGAAGACAGAGGCTGTAGTGACCCGGGTGTGACTTCCTTTGTGTGTCTGTCTTTGTGCACGAGGGGGTGACTCTGTGCTGTGTGTTCTCTGTCTTCTGGTACCTGGGTGTCCGCGCATGTGAGCGTCTGTCTGAACACGTAAGTGCCCATGTGCTTGTGTCTGAGGGTCCCTGCAGGGTGTGCATGTGTGTGTGTGTGTATTTCTCGGCGGTCACAGTGTGATTTGGAAACATCTGAAGCCGCCACCCACACTCACTCACATCCACAGGACCAGAGCAAACGTGTCTCCAAACAGGGCTGACCTCCTGCACGCCACACACGGTGACACCCTCAATTCGGTCCTGGTTCACTTCTTGAAGTGCCGGTTGCACCTGGCAGGCTGACTTCAGCACCTCGTCCTGACTCACAACCCACACTGGGATAAACACCAGCCCAGAGAACCCCGCGCCCCTCAAGAAACTACACCAGTCCCTTCTGCCACCATGAGAACTGGCATTTGCTGGCATTCAGCCAGACCAGCCACTGTTGTAACTGCTTAAAGTGCGTTGATTCCTGATTCCTCACCGAGGGCTATGAGCTGGGTGTGCTCACGATCACCCTACAGCAGGGGGGGACAACCGAGGCTCAGAGGGCAGACAGCATAGTCAAGAGAGGCACGCAGGCCGCCTCCATCCTGAGTTGGTGCCACTGATTGGCCAACCTGGGGACAATAGGGAATGGGACAGCCTCTGGCGCCTGCACAGAGGGAAGCTCCCAGATCTTCCAGAATTCTTTCCCAATGTCATTCTCTACAACACACTTGACTACTTTAGATGTTGTCTGCATTCCCCTTCATGACACCCGGGGAGCTAGGTCTGGCTGGGGTCTCCGTTTCACAGACAAGAAAGGGGAGACACGGAGGCCACACTGCCAGTGGGAGGCATGGGGGGACTAGGCTGGGGCCCCAAGGAAGCCACATGTGGATCCCAGACTCTTAACCACCACTCTCCGCTCCTCTCTCTTCCCTTATCCGCTGTCTTGCCCTTCCCCTTTCTCCTTCCCCGAGGAGGGTCTCCTCCAGGAACACTCACTCTCCCCCTCTTCACCCTCATTCTCACATTCATTTGTGCATGCTCGCACATACATCTGTGGTCCTGGCCACCTCCTCCAGCACAGCACAGAGGGGAGCGACGACGGAGAGATGCCCAAGAGTTTAGAAGGTTCTCCTGGGTCACTCCTGGGTGATCCTGTCCTGTGAGAAGGGACCAAATCCCAGGGGAATAACAGACTTCAAGAGTTGAGCGCTTGCCCCCGGATCTAGGGAGCCCGCCCTCCATGCACCTGGGAACGACAACCATTCTGATCAAAGGCCACAAGTGACACAGGGACTACATAAGACAGTGCCCTGGCCTGGCTGAGTGGCCCCTGAGGAGACGTCTGGGGTGCAGAGGACCCTCAGAGACAGACACCACCCTAGAAATCATCTAATCCAGAGAAGGAAGTGGAAGCCAGTCACCCCCACGTGATTTGCACAAGCTCTTCCTGAGCTGTCTCTAAACCCTGGGGTCCCCCACGCCCCAAAGCTAGCCCTCTCACTCGTCCATGGCCCAGGCTCTCCCATGCTCACCTCTGTGTCTATGATCCTTCATTTACAGCTTCAGCCCAGACCGCACCTCTGTGCCCCGAGCCCGCACGTCCACCCATGACCCACAACCTCCCGCCCAACCCCCCACCGGCCTGGCTTTGGCCTGCCTCATTTCCTTTAGAGCTCCCCAAACCCTCCAGGGACTCTCTGTGACCCAGTGCCTTCCAGTTCCCTGAGCAAGGATTCTTCCTCCAGCCCTGCTCACGCCACTTCCTCTCCCTGGCTCTCTTCTGCCCTGTCAGCTTCTCCTTATCCATCAGATGCCAACTCCAACATCACTCCCTCCGGGAAGCCCTGCTTGATCCCATGAGCTCAGAAGAGGCTCCGAGGGGCGGGAGGCACAGGCCTGAGAACAGGGGAGTGCAGTGGTCAGACACCCAGACCCTGGAGGCAGACTGTGTGGGTTCACAAACCAGCTTCCCCACTTCCTTGCTGGGTGGACTCAGACGATTGGCTTACCCTCTCTGTGCCTCAGTTTTAGCTGCTGTAGGAAGGGGGAATTCCAATACTTACTTGGCAGAGTTGTAATGAGAAGTGATGAGTTAATATACGTACAGTGCTTAAAACAGTCCTGGTGTACATTAAAGACTGGATTATTATTATCTGGTGACATAGATCTCCTTCATGAGAACCTAAGCCCCATAAGGACAAGAACCAGTCCTGTCTGTGAACCCCTAGGTCTCCCACGCCCAGCCTGGAACCCGGTTCCGTGGTAGACACTCAGTCTGTATTTATTCACCGGACTCGCAGCTAGTCAAAGGCAAAGCCCCTCCCCACGCTGGACCGCACGGCCTTTCCCCGGGACACCACACTACATTCTTAGCCAGGAAGGGCCACACTGCAGCTAGTAGGCCAAATCTGGCCCACCAACTGTTTTTGCAAATAAAGTTTTATTGGAAAAGAACCACACTCATTTGTTTACAGATTGCCTAAGGCTGTTTTCATGCCGCAACAGCTGAGTTGGGTAGCTGTAATAGAGAGCATATGGCCAGCAAAGCCAGAAATATCTACCATCCGCCCTTTTCCAGAAAAAGTTTGCCAATACCTGCTTCAGGTATTTGCAATCCCCATGAGGCCAAGGCCATGGCTTCGTGGGTTTTGTCTGAGGTTTCAGTGGGTTTGTCCCTATGCCAGGTTGGGGCCTGGCACACAGGAAGAGCTCCGTAAATGTTGGTAGGTACTGCGTAGTCCCATATGCTTAGTCGTAGGAGATCAATAAATATTTATTCATGAGATAAATCTGATACCTTCTGCTCCTCGTGACAGATTTCAGCACTAAAACCACACCAGCTTCAGTGGGAATCAAGACGATTCATGGGGAAATAGGGTCTGGAGGAAGGAGGGGGAAACAATAGAAGTAGTGAATATCACACCTTTGACTATACACTTTCCAGGACAGAACTAGGACTGGTAAGATCCAATTTGATCTTGACAGCGCTTGTCAAACTTTCGTGTGCATAAGACTTGGGTTACACACTTTTGTTAAAATGTAGATTCTGGGGCATCTGGGTGGCTCGCGGGTTAAGCCTCTGCCTTCGGCTCCGGTCATGATCCCAGGGTCCTGGGATCGAGTCCCGAATCGGGCTCTCTGCTCAGCGGGGAGCCTGCTTCCCCCTCTCTCTCTGCCTGCCTCTCTGCCTACTTGTGATCTCTCTCTCTCAAATAAATAAATAAAAATCTTAAAATGTAGAGGAGTCTAACAGCTGCCAAGTGAGGCCTGAGCCTCGGTAGTTCCAACAAGCTTCCCACGATGCTGGCCCTCCGACTGGGGCAGCAAGGGCGCCTTACATCCCCATTTGCTGGATGGCTGGGTTCCTTTTCCCATTCTGCAGGGTGCAGAAACCGACCCAGAGAGGTAAAGACCCTTGCCCACGGCCACGCTGTGAGGGAGTGACAAAGCCAGGGTAAGAACTCCCATGCAACTAACCCCCCCATCCTCACTCTGCCTAGGACACTGCCCAGCCAGAAAGACCACCTTCGAGAAACTTCTCCAATGTGGGAGTCCTGGCTTGCTCTGAAGTCCCTCCCTGCCCAGCCTGAATCTGGGTCCTGCAAACATCAGCCTCCCTAGGCATGGCACAGTTTACGGGCTGGCCCCTGTCACCTTCGTCCTGGGCAAACCTCGTCCAAGAGAGGCTGGTGTTTGGGGTGGCCCTACTGGGCCAGAGAGGCTACTGTCCATATGGCCCACTGGCTACCCTGCCCTAGAACATATCGTAAGCTGCCCAGGACCTTCTGAAGTGGTCCCACTGCTCTCTGCTGGTTACAACACAGGAGACCTCCCTCTCCAGCCTTCTATCTTGTCTTTGCACACATGTACAAGCACACGCGCACATACACACGACTGCGCACATAGCGTCCCAGCTCCCTCTGCAGCTGGCGCTCCTTCTTTCTGCAAGGCTAAGTTGGGATATCCGGGCTCTGCCGGCAGGCTGAGCTAACACCATCAGGCCCCTGCTGCCTGGGAGGCATTGGCTCCGAGGGTGCAGCCTGGGTTTGCCAAATGCGGGCATACGGTGGGCAGGAAGCACCTGCTTTCTCAGAGGGGAAAGACTGGAGAGCTTCCTCCTCTGCTCTGCTCCTCTGAACCACCGCTGCTGCCCCTCGGAAATCACACCAACCCGTCTTTCCTCCTTTCTGCTGTCACCCTCCATTCCCAGCTGGCCAGAAATCACAGGCACACGGAGAGGATAGAAGCATGAGAAATCATCTAAAGATCCACACCCACTTTTACACATGGGGAAACCAGAGAGGGCGAGGTACCTGCCTCAGCCACACAGCAAGGGAGTGGCACAGCTGGGACCCCAAAGCCAGATCTCTGGACTCTGCAGCACCCTTCCCAGGCTCCTCGAAAACCCCACAGGGAGAGTACAGGGTGGTCCAAAATTGGGACTGGGCTGAACTTGAATCCTGACTCATGAGCTGGGCTGCCTTGGGCAAGTGACTTTGCCTCTCTGAACTTCAGCTTTCAGGTCTATAAACTAGGGCTTAAAAAAAAAACAACAACAACAAACAAACAAACAAACACACAGCCCCTCAGGGCTGGTATGAGGATTAAATTAGACAATGTACATTAGGTACTCATTCAGGACTTGACACAAAGTAGGTGCTTATCAAAGATTCTCTCTTCTCTCCTGAGTCTTCAATAAACTCCCCTATCCCCATGTGCTTATGAAAATGAGGATTCGGACAATACTGAGTGTGCACGTCCAGGCACCATGTATGCGTGTGTAGGGGCGTGGGGGACACAATGGGGACACAACCATTGTCTTAAAATGGCTTGCAGGGGGAGAAAGGCCACTCAGATCTGGGGGGAGGCGGCCCATCCCTGCCTGCAGGAGAGGGGAGCCCGATGGCCCAGTAACCCAGCTGCCTCCCGTGCATGCCTCATTCTTCAGCCCCTAGTTCAAGCTCACCCTTCTTCAAGCCCCCTAAAATAACCCATTCACCCCACAGCATCAGAAAGCAGTGTAGACTTCCTGAAGATGCCGGGGGAAGAGAGAGGAGGAGTTTTACGTGACACATTAAAGCAAACTGCCTAAAATCCTCTTGGAAAAATTCCTCAAGTTCTATATAGAAAAACTCTGGTCTCCACAGATTTCTGTGGCCACAATGCCACCAAAGGGGCCGGGGTATGAGGGGAGGCTCTCTTCCCAGCACCTTCCTCTCCAAAACACATTCCCAGCGAACCAACCCCACCACCCTCCCCAGGGGGGTTTGAGCCAAGGGGCCCTAAACCTCCTCAGAAGCCACTTAAACAACACAAACATGTAAAGAAAACCTCCTTTCCCTCCCAGCAACTGCCTCCTGCCTGGCCCACAGCTCGCAGGACAGGGACTCAAGGCCCTGGGGTCAGCGCCGCCTTATTTGAATCTGGAGAGAAAGACTATTGTACTCTCCAGAGACACTTTGTGGGGGACCCTCTGGGTCCCCATAGGGACACTGTGCCCCACATCCGCCCCCTGCTGGCCTGGCCTGCCCCTCCCCCCTCCCACCCTCGGCCATCTGTGTCCCTCTGCCCTCTCTGTCCTCCCACACGCGGAAGTAAAATGTTCCCGAGGGTGTTCTTTTCTTGTGCCTGTTTGTCGGTCCTTCCTTCTCACCTTATCCTAAAGGCGGTTTTTTTCTTTTTTTTCTTTTTGTTTTTCCCTTGTTCTTTTCTCGGCAATATGTCTGCTTCTTTCTCTGTCTGGACTGCCTCACCACAAATACTCACTCAATGAGCCTGCACTGGGGACCTACAGTGTCTCCAGCACCCATCCGGGTTGAGGGGCCAGAGAGATTAAAAAGAGAGAACTAGGGGGGAAAAAAAGAAAGAAAGAAACAGTTCTCGCCTTCATGGGACCCCACGGCTTACAGAAGCATATATAGAAACGAGTTTTTCCTATACTAACTATCCTTTACCCAGCGTCTACTACATGCCCTCAGAGACTTATCCAAGTGCTTTATCAGCATCAGCTCATTTAATCCTCATGGCAATCTGAGGAGGCTCGGCACTATGACCATCCCCATTTTACAGATGAGAAAACTGAGGCACAAGGAGACAATTCGCCCCACCCTACACAGCTAATACATGTTAAAGCCAGATTCAGATCCAGGCCGTGTGGCTCCTTTACCACGATAACACACTGCCCCAGGGGCCCAGCACAGAGGAAGGGATGGATCATTTTGCTTAAAGAAGTCAGGGAAGGCTTGACAGAGGAGGTGAGTTTGAGTTGAGTTTTGATAGGTGGCTAGAAGTCTGCTGAGTCAGAAAGAGCAGGAAAATCATTCTAGTAAGAAAGGTCAGTATGTCAAAAGTCAGAAGCATGCAATAACAAGACATGGCAAGTTTACTGTGTCTAGACCAGAGTGGGACTAAGAGCGGGGACCAGGAGGCATGAGGCTGGAGAAGGGCCGAGACCAAGTCACATAGGGCCCCGTGGGCCTCGTGAGGCCCTGGTGTTTGGTCCTATAGGTGGACGGGAGCGCCTGAAGGGCTGTGAGGTGGGCACTGGATTGTTCCTCCTCCTTCCCTCCCTAAGCAAACTTGACGGTGGCCCCGAGTCCACAAAACCCCCACCCCATGGGCCACTCTCTTCCCCATGTGTCCCTCTGGCTCACAGCTGTGTGGTTCTCTCTCTCCTTGACGCCCCCCCCACCACCACCACTGTGTTCCATAGGGGCTGTGAGGGCCTCGAGCATTTTCCCGATCCTGAGCGTGATTCTACTCTTCATGGGTGGGCTCTGCATTGCAGCCAGCGAGTTCTACAAGACTCGACACAACATCATCCTGAGTGCTGGCATCTTCTTCGTGTCTGCAGGTAATGGCCTCCAAGCTGGGCAGGCCAAAGCCCGGGCATGCCTGTGGGGAGCAGGCCGAGGTGTGGGTGCTCGGCAGCTGGGAGGACTTGACAGAGATGGGGGGAGGAAGAAGAGGAACCTCCAAGTCTTGCAACGGGTCCTGTCATAGGCTATGCTGGGGTTCCTGCCCCACAGTAATGACCAAGCCCTGCACTGAGTCCTCCAGTAGCACCCCCAGACCCTGTCTCTCAGCTCCATGGCCCATCTCCCTTCCAGTTTTTAGAAAAAGGCCCAAACCCCAGGTCCCTCTCAGAATACTGGGCCTACCCTCACTGCCCTGGCCCCTCACTGTCCACCCCTCGGGGAGCAGGCAAATACCTAAAACCACTGGCCTCAGCCCTGTTATGGGACAAGTCACATTGCTTTAGATGCCAGAAAAAGCCTGTGGCCCTACTTACTACACCCCAGCCCCAAACAGCTTCACATGTGCTAATTCATTTAATCCTCTACATGGCCCAGGGAGTCCTATCATCTCCCTCCACCCCCAACTTTACAGATGTGCAAACTCTGACTCGGGTCACTTTGCCAAAGGCTTTGAATCCAGGCAACTGGCTCCAGGAGCCAGTCCCAAGGCCCTGCTCTACCAGCTCAAACCTCTGTGCAGTCTTTAGAGCAAGTTACTTAACCTCTCTGCAATCCATTTCCTCATTGCAACCCCCCAGACACGCACAGCACAGCGAAGGCAGATAGCAAACGCTCAATAAACAGCAGCTCTCCTGGTTACTTCGCACTGTGGTGGTAGAACGCCTCTCCCCTCCCCTAGCTTCGTTTCCATCAGCCCTCCCCTCCATGGCTCTCTCCAATGGCACGATCCAATATTAAGGCCACGCTTGCCACTAGCCCTTTCCGGCACTGGCCACAAAATCCCTGGAGCTGGGAAGGTCCCTGTGACTGCGCCTGGCCTGACCCGTGCCGGGAGCTAACCACCCCTCTCTCCGACCCCCCCACCCCCACCCCGGCTCCCGCCCGCCCGGTGTGTGCCCCGCAGGTCTGAGTAACATCATTGGCATCATAGTGTACATATCCGCCAATGCCGGGGACCCCTCCAAGAGCGACTCCAAAAAGAATAGTTACTCGTACGGCTGGTCCTTCTACTTCGGGGCCCTGTCCTTCATCATCGCCGAGATGGTCGGGGTGCTGGCCGTGCACATGTTCATCGACCGGCACAAACAGCTGCGGGCCACCGCCCGCGCCACGGACTACCTCCAGGCCTCCGCCATCACCCGCATCCCCAGCTACCGCTACCGCTACCAGCGCCGCAGCCGCTCCAGCTCCCGCTCCACCGAGCCCTCGCACTCCAGGGACGCCTCCCCCGTGGGCATCAAGGGCTTCAACACCCTGCCGTCCACGGAGATCTCCATGTACACCCTCAGCAGGGACCCCCTGAAGGCCGCCACCACGCCCACCGCCACCTACAACTCCGACAGGGATAACAGCTTCCTCCAAGTCCACAACTGTATCCAGAAGGAGAACAAAGACTCTCTCCACTCCAACGCAGCCAACCGCCGGACCACCCCCGTCTGAAGCCCGCGAGGGGCCCTGGCGCTGCGCCCGCAGGAGGGGCGCGCGGCCCTCCCCTCTCGCGTGGGCCCCCGAGGTTGGGCGGGGGGCGGGGGGCAGGGGGGGCAGGAACCCAACCATCCATGGGGGGGGAAAACCTTCCAAAAGCAAAAAAAAAAAAAAAAAAAAAAAAAAAAAAAAAAAAAAAAAAAAAAAAAAAAAAAAAAAAAAAAAAAAAAAAAAAAAAAAAAAGAGAAAAACATAACAAGTAAATTTAAAAAAAAAGAACAGACTATAAGAGGAACAAAGAAGCAAAACGACAGGAAATGTGAAAAAAAAATATTAACCGAGGGAAAGAAAAACAAACTTTAAAAAAAAAAAAAAGCGAGAGAGGTTAAAAAAATTAAAAATAGAAAATAAATCTAAAAGAAAATGCATGAATTCCCATGTACCATTATTTTAACATTTAATAAAAACCAATTTAAATGAAAAAATAAAAGGGAACCAGATAACATTAAAGCAAAAAATGAAGAGCAGAAGGAATGGGGATTGTTCTCTGCACTTATCAGGGGTTTATGTTCCTTTTTGTTTTAATGCGGGCAAGTTACTTTTCTGTTCTCTTTAACCCCAAGCGGGCTCTGCCTCCCTGGGCAAGTGGGGGGTGGAGACTCAGGGGCCCCGGGGCCAGGTGAGCCCCTCGGTCACTGCCAGGTCCCTGGAGCCTCTGGATGGGTGCCCCAGGAACACTGGGCAAGCTCCGAGGCTTGCGAGCCGACTCCACCCAGCATCGTTGGGGCAATTGTAGGCCTCCAGGTGACCCTAGAGTCCTGGGTCCCTCCTGTCCGAAAGGTGCCTGGAGGGGGGATGCACTTGGGGTCTGTCCAGCCCCCAAGTTCCCAGTCCTTAATGGTCCTTAACCCACTGTGATGACTTCCTAGGCCTTGAGGGAGGGGAAGGAGAGGGGATGGCTGCCGTAGGCTTGCGAGATGCCAGAACCCTGGAATCCTCAGGGTGAGCTTCTTGGGGTCACTACCCCAAGCTCCTGCTCTTAAGCAAGAGATGCTCACTCCCCGGGGGGGATATAAAGCAGCTCTCCCTCCTCACCTCTCACCTCAGGGCCACCTGATGACCCTGGGGCGATGGTGGGCCCCCAGACTCATAAGCCCCCCCTTGGCCCCCTGGGAAGGGGGCTTATTGACCCTTTGGGGGTCCTTGGACTCACTGAAGCCCCCCCTGGGGCCCAGCGGGTCCAACAACGACACTGCAAAAAGGTTTCTTTTTACAAAAGAAAAAGGAAAAACAAGTGGTGATTTTTTTTTTAATAAAAAAACCACAGACTATAAATAAATGTAAATATATAATAAGTGGATTTACTTGCAAGAAAATCAGATAGTATTTTTCTTTTAATTCTTTTCCAGCTTTAAACTGTGAAACAAAACAATGGGGTGGGGTGGGGGACTTAAAATTTAGCAGGGAACTTGTAAAGAGAAAACAGAAAACAAATATACAAATCCATTAAAAAAGAAAAAAAAAAAAAAAAAAACACCTGCTGGGAGAGATCAGGACTGGGCTCAAGGGGGAGGCCCAGGAAGAAGGCCCCCGGGGGAGTGGCAGGGAAGTCCTAAGACAGAGATCTCTTCCTTATACCAGGAAGGTGCTGCTAAAGTGGAAGAGAGAGAATCACGATGGAGAACCAGGTCTACAAGAAGGAGATCGCACACCCACCCACACCCACACCCACACACACACACACACACACAGTCCTCCAGGCCCCATGCTCCAATCCACCGGGATACACAGTCTAAACCCTTCCTTCCCCATACACAGCCAGAAGCAGGGTTCAGAGAACACTGACTCCTGCCCTCCAAAGCCATTGACAAGAGTAACACCACTGACACACACACGTGCGCACACACGCACACACATGCACACACACACACACACACACACACACACACCTCACTGGCATGCATGGAAAGGACCCCAGTCAAAAACCCAGCTCTGGATTCTGGAATCCCTTGCTGTGGCCTCTCTGGGCCTCAGTTTCCCCCATACGTAAGCATACGGATTGACCTAGATGAGCTCCAAAGGCCTATTCTTATTCTTGGTGTTGAGGACTTTAAAATCTGCCACCTGCCCAGAGGAAGATGCCAGGGATGACCGAAATAGCAGCCATCCAGCCCCCAGACATCGAGAACATTCCCAAATCATCAGTCAGCCTCTCAGCCACACACACACACACACACACACACACACACCCCATATGCCTCCTCACTGTGCTCCCAAACCCCTGCCCCCACATCAGATGTCAGAGCAAAAATACATACGTATGAGCAAACGTATCCTGCCATTCAGAGAGGGGGAAAGCCACCAAAGGTCCCCAAAGTCACTCTTCATTTTGTGTCCCCTTTCTTTAGTGCCATAACCCAGTCACAGAGAGTGAAGGGGGCTTCTTCAAGAGAAGAGATCAGCTGCCAGGCCTTCCCCACTCTCTTTGGGCCTCAGAGAAAAAGAGGATCCTCTGGGGTCGGCTGGGAGGGGTTAAGGTCAGGGGGATGAAGGAGATGGCTTTAGAGTTTGGTCACAGGTTGAGGACCAACCCCCAAAATAAAGCTGATGCCACGGACGAAAGTCTGGGGCATCCCGTGTTGCTCCCCATTCTTCCCAGACCAACAAGGCCCAGTTCAGACAGAGAAACCCAACAGCTTTCAGCCCAGCCTGCCGGCTACTCTGCTGGAGGAGGGGGCCCCCCCACCAGACCCATCGGCAGGTCTCGCTTTGCCTCTTCCCTGACCCTGGCCCGGCCTGAAGTTCTGATGCAGGGAGTGGTTCTCGAGGCTTTGCGGGTGCTGGCACACTCCCAGCCCCCCTTCCCATGTTTTGTGGGGGAAATGAGAGCTCTGTTTTCAAGTCAGCTGCAGCGGGAACCCCAAACTCAGCCTGAGCCACAAGGCAGAGCATCTGCCTGCCCAGCCCCCAAGTGCACCGAAGGCCACACAGGCTCCAGACAGAGCACTGGCGGCCAAGCCTGGTGCGGTGGCAACCCAGCACCAGTCACTCTGGGCAGAAATCTCAGTCTCTCCCTCCCTTGCCCCACCAGCTCCCAAACCCAAACCGGAAAAGATGAAGGACTAGAGGGATGGAGAGGCCCCGAGGAGACAGTAAACAAGCGGGTGCCGTTCCAAGAGCAAAATTGGCCCCAGTTGTGGCAGAGGGTTTGGGATGGCGACTGGGGCTGCTTTCCAGGCTGAAGCCCGGGGTCCCGGGGCTGCCTGAAGAAGGCCATCTGGGTGTGGAGTGCAGCTAGCACTGCTAAGAAAGGGCTAGGGAGCCCCCCCCCCAGGGAAGGAGCAGGGAGTGGGATGCAAAGGGCGCTGCTTGCCAGGGGGGACAATTGCTCATGTCCAGCTCAAACCAGTTCAAGAAACCAACCTCCGTTTTATTTTCTTGGTGGGTCCTTTTTTTTTTTTTCAGACTGTTAACAGAAAAAAAAAATTTTAAAAAGCAGAAAACTTAAAAAAGAAAAAAAAAAAAACAAAAAAATCCTGGTACATGAAATAAAGATTTTTTTTTATAGCTTGGTTCTCATGTCAGTGGATTTCTTTCATTGCTTTCCCAATCCTGGCATCCCCATTTAACACAATCCTAAAGCTGCAGATTCTGAGAGCTGGGGATGGGAGGCTTAGAAGCCATGCAGTAGAGTGTGCCCACTCCCCCAGTCATGAATCTCCTCTTAAATATCCCTTAGGGATGTTTGCATACCTCCAGTGACAGGGAGCTCACCCCCCACAATAAGCAGCCCTGCCTGGGCTGGGCAGTGTTTATTCAACAGAGTCTCCTCCACAAGATGAATTTCAATCCTCCTTTGAATCCAGCAACACTGAACGAATGCCTTCCCTTTCCAACACAATCATACTTCGGGTACTTGAAGATCGCCGGCGTGACGTCCTTGAGTTTCCTGTTTTAGAATAAACCAGCTCCACTCCACAGCCCAGCAACTCTCCAGGGTTTCAGTTTTTCCCATGAAAGTGTGCAGCCTGGAATGAACGTGACCCTGCAGGTGTACTCAGAGGGCTCCCTGCAGAGGGCTACTCCCTGGAGAGGACTGTGGATTGGGAGACAAATGGGGAGGGGATAATAGGGAGTCCTGGGGATTCTCCTAACTTGGAGAGCTAGGAAAGGCAAAATGGGACGTGTCCTAGTCTGCTCAGGTTGCCATAACAACAAACACGCCCTAGTCTGGGGGTGCTGAAACAGCTGACATTTACTTCTCACAGTTCTGGAAGCTGGAGGTCCGGGATCAAGGAGCCAGCAGATTGTTCCTGGTAAGAACTCTCTTCCTGACTTACAGATAGCCACCTTCTCTCCTGTGTTCATGGGGCACCAAGCTCTGGGCTCTCTTCCTCTTCATATAAGGTCACTAATCCCATTGTGGAAGCCTCACCCTCCTGACCTCATCTAACCCATGATCTCCCAAAGACCCCGACCTCCAAATATCCTCACACTGGAGGCTAGAGCTTCAATATATGTATTTCAGGGGGCTGCAAACATTCAGCTCATCACAGGAGGCCAACAGTAGAATCTGACCCTTGCAGGGCACTAAAGAGCCAGCCCACCAATGTCCCACCCTGGTCTGCTCAAACCGCCAGCATCAGCTATCTGAAAGACAGCTGTGAACACCGCTCAAAACCCATCAAATACATTTAATCTAGTTCCTTTTAACTTTTAAAAAAACTGTCACATTGGAGAAGAGGGGAGGAAAGAAGGTATTTCAAAATCAAATCAAGATTTAAAAAGCAGGGGCATCTGGGTGGCTCAGTGGGTTAAGCCTCTGCCTTCGGCTCAGGTCATGATCCCGGGGTTCTGGATCGAGCCCCGCATCGGGCTCTCTGCTCAGCAGGGAGCCTGCTTCCTCCTTTCTCTCTCTGCCTGCCTCTCTGCCTACTTGTGATCTCTGTCTGTCAAATAAATAAATAAAATATTTTTTAAAAAAAATATTTAAAAAGCAAACAAAAGGGGCGCCCGGGTGGCTCAGTGGGTTAAGCCTCTGCCTTTGGCTCAGGTCATGGTCTCAGGGTCCTGGGATGGAGCCCCGCGTTGGGCTCTCTGCTCAGCGGGGAGCCTGCTTCCCTTCCTCTCTCTCTCTCTTTCTCTCTCTCTGCCTGCCTCTCTGCCTACCTGTGATCTCTGTCTGTCAAATAAATAAATAAATAAAATCTTAAAAAAAAAAAAAAAGCAAACAAAAAAGAACTCCTCTGTCGGCAAATTGTAAAATGCTTCCTTCTTCCTTCTTCTATTGCTTCCCGGGGCCCACCTTTCCATCACCACCTTCCTGAATTTATTATCCTCAACTAGGAAGATCAGGTGAAGAGCGCGTGACAAACAGGAAAAGGGGAAGCTAACCAAAGCTTGTTTAAAAGGAAAACACGTTGTTCTGAAAAGAGAAAAGAGCTTCATTCTGTCCTACTGACATCCACGATCACAAACAAAAATAAAAGGGGGGGGGCATGGAGGTCTCATTCATGACAATAGCTGGGCCCTGGTTATTTTCATATTTTCATTTGGAAAGCCAGAAGAGTGACCTACGTGTGATCTTAGAAACAGCCATGACAACACACAGTGATGGGCACTGGGGAGGGTCCCACATGTCACGACCCCTGTCCTGACATGGACCGGGGCTTCTTCTTGAGCTCTGGAAGGTGGGGGTCCCTGGGGGAGAGGGACACTGTGTACGATGTGGGAAGGAAGCTTAGTCATTGTACACGTCTCCTTGGGGCCCAAGAGAAAGGAGACCCAAGTGACACAGATGGGAGAGAAGACTATCCCACACCGCGAGACTCCAGAAAACTCTGCTCTGGAACCGCCAACATTCAGAAGTCCCTGCTTCGCGCAAGTCCCCTCGGCAGCACCGCCAAGCCCCTCTACGGTCTCAAGCATCTCTTCCTCCACATTCCCCCCTAATATTTGCAGGCCCCAGGGTAGGAACACAAAGGGATCCCACATAGCATAAATCTGAATATTTAACAGCTACAAATCAAACAAACTTTCAAATGTTTAATCCCTCTCTCCTGACAAACATTTCTTCTCGATGACCTAAAACACTCGGTGCGAATTTGGAAATCCCAACCTCGTCGGAATTCTATACCCAAAAAGCGGCATGGGGCAAACCCACCCTGGCTCCTAGCGGACCCCTCCCCCAGCCCCGGTCCCCTGCCCCTCCCACCCCCAGCTCCACCCAGCCGGAGCAAGGCCCCTCCCACAAAGGGGCTGCCCCGCCCCCTGCACTTCTTGCTCCAGTTCCAGCCACCCCAAACAAGCACTCCTTGGCCACACCTCTGGCCGCCCCAGCCTGAGGACAGGTGGTAGCCAACCCTGGAGGCTGGCTCACGATCCTCTGGGCAGAAATTCTCGAGGAACAGGCACCAGAGAGAAGTCTGAGAAGCTCAGGGTAAGCACATCCCCATGGAGAGGGGCATGGCCCAAGGAGGGCCAGAGCAAGATTCCCCAAAGCCCAATGCCCAAAGCAGGGGTCCCTCTTGCCCAAGTCTGGGGTCAGCACAGCCTCTCCCACCCAAAGGTTCTGACTACCTGAGGGCAAGAGGCCACCGAGCTCAGAAGACCTATCTCTTCAGGCAAAAAGGCACGCTGGAGTCCAGAGAGGGCAAGCAACACGTCCACACCGGCACAGTGAACCAGCTTCCAGCGGGCTCCAGGCCCCAGCCTCCCGACCTCCGCTATCCCCAGGCGCCCTTTCGGACAGAGGTTTGAAGAATTCCTTCTCCTTCTTCCTGTACTCATGCTCCAGGCTTAGAGTTCCCTCCTCGCAGTACTGTTGACCTCCCGAAACTCCAAAGGCACTGGGAGTGTCTGCAGGACAGGACGGGTGGGGGCCCAGGGAGAGAAGGCGGCTGTCTCAGGGAGTGTGTAGACCTGTCTACCAAGCAGCATCAGTTTGGACTGGCTGGTAGCCAACGACCGCCTGCTCGCCTGGGGCACAGGAAGATGTGTCTCTGGCCAGCTTGCTTCTCTCCGGTTAGAGGAACTTGACCACGGGCTGGCGCCAGCGTCCATCCAGCCGTGTGCTGGGACTGCCTCCTACAGGCTCACAGGAGCCAACCCTGAGTTCCCCCCAACTCTGTGTCCAAGATGCCACGTGGTGGAACCTCGAAAACAGCTACAAACAGAGTGTTTGCACCACAGAAAGGGGCAAATGCTATAAACCAGGGACCTTTCTTTAAATAAAGAGCAGATTATCAAACATTTACCCGCACACCATTGCATAAAACCGTAGATACAGTGCGGCATATAGGTTCCCTAGGACACACCTTCCAGATACATCCATACCCCCCCATGGCGTGTGTGCCTGTGTGTGTGCTCACATACATATTTTTGTGTGTGTGCACACTTACACACACGTGCGCACGCGCTTCTGGAGTTAGACCCCCTGACACAAACATATTCCTTCAGTCTGTCAGCTTTACTGACCACGTCCCCTCTTCCTAGTCCTTGATCTTGGTCCCAAGTGTACAGACATGACAAAGATATGAGCTGTCCTGTAGGAACTGGGGCCGTGAACAGGGAAACAGAGGATTGCTGAGAAGTGGGATCAAGCTGGGGCGCCTGGGTGGCTCAGTGGGTTAAAGCCTCTGCCTTCGGCTCAGGTCATGATCCCAGGGTCCTGGGATGGAGCCCCACATTGGGCTCTTCGCTCATTGGGGAGCCTGCTTCCTCCTCTCTCTCTGCCTGCTTGCTCTGCCTACTTGTGATCTGTCAAATAAATAAAAATAAAATCTTTAAAAAAAAGAAGTGGGATCAAGCCACACCAGGGCATGGAGAGGCATAGGAACTCCGCCAGGGCACGGGGTGACCAGAGCAGGTGCCCACAGACTCATCTGTGCACCCCCTTCCTGGTGCTGCCCTGGCCTGATTCTCAGAGACAGAACAGGACTGCTCTGATGCTTTTCATTCATTTGTTCATTCATTCATTCATTCATTCATTCATTCAGCTCCCATCACCTGCGGTACCTGCTCAATACTGGGGGGAGTGGCCATGAAGACAGACCGGGTCCCAGCCTCCTGTAAGTCCTGTTCCAGAAGGGAAGCAGGAAAATTAGCAAGTTAAGAATCAAATAATCATAGAATCACAAATTTTCATGGGGGCTACAAAGTACATGCATTGAGGCAATGATCTAAAAAAATAGCAGGGGTTGACCTCGCTTCAGTCATCTGAAACTTAGTGGCTTAAAACCACAATAGCCATTTTTCTTATTCCTCACAATCCCATGGTTCTTCTGTGCCCCAGGATGACGACAGGGGTGGAGGGGGGGCTGTGGTCATCCGAGGGCCCAGCCTCAGGAATCTCAGCAAGTCACCTCCGCTACATTCTGTTGGTCAAAGCAAGTCTCCAGGCCAGTTCAGGGTGGGAAGGGGGGAGGAGAAACCGAGCCATCAGGCTCCACCTCCGAAGGGTAGATACTGGGACCGCTGTGGATAGAACAGTCAGTAGATGCTCTTGAGGATACTTTCAGCTGCAATTGGCAGGGTAAGGAGGGTGAGCCGGGCAAAAATGGGAGATGGGAGAGGAGAGAACAGCATAGGCAAAGCTCCTTTTCCTGAGGCAGAAAAAATCTGGCCTGAGAGTAGACGTAGGAGATGACCCAGGTGATTATCCTGATGAACAAGGGACAAGTGACATGGGATGAGTAGGAAGAGGTGGGCAGGGGTCAGTCCTCACGGGACAGGACTTTGGATTTTATTCTAAGAACAAGGAGAGCCCTGACCCAGGCATGACAGGGAAAGTCACCACTGAGCTTCTCCTACGCAAAATTCACCAAGCCAGGGCTAGACAATGTAAGGGGACAGAGAGAAGGAAGGTACATCCTTTTCCTAAATCCGGGCACCCTGGAAAGGAAAAAGAAGCAATATGACAAAAAGTACAAGCTTCCCGGCAAGCAAAGCAAGAAGGGAAATGTCACAAGTTCCATAGCGCTCATTGTCAAAAACAACACTTCGGTTGCTACAGAGAAGAAAAATTGTTTCTCGACCTCGAGCTCTCTGAAGAAGAGAGGAAACACACATGAAGTGGCAATTAACAACTTGGAGCTAAAAGTTAAAAAGACCAGAAGAGCAGCCCAGGCAGAACCAAGATGGAAATCTCAGCGTCCATGCATCTCGTCTCGGGGCAGCCATACTCTGAAAACAGCAGGAAAGGGCAGCTGGGAAAGCATGGGCAGGAGAGTTAGAAAGGCCTGTATTTGCAGCCCAGCTCACCCCTTCACTACCTTTGTGATGCAAGCAGGAGACAGCCTCCCAGAGCCTTCATCTTCTCCTCTGCAGAATGGGTTTGATAATCCCTCCATAGGATCAGCAGCCAGGATGCCCCCAGGAGACCTTGAATGTGAAAGCTCCTAGCGCAGTGCCTAGATGTAGATGGGGCTCAATGAAGAGTCATAACAACCCGGCAGAATCTAGTTGGCTTTCCCTTTGTGCTGGGCATTAATATAAACACTTTACATGTTAATGCCCACAGCAAAACTGTGATATAGTTCCTACTTATTAGCCCCATTTTACAAACAAGGAAATGAGCACGGGAGAGGTTAGGACACAAGATCAAAGTCACACAGCAGGAATAAGGTGGAGCTGGGACAGTAAGCCAGGCAGTCTATTGGCTCCCCCTTCTAACTCCCATTATACCCCACTTCTCTAACAGGGGTCTCTAACTTGTTCTCCTTTTTATCCTCATCCCCTAGTGTGTACCCATTCAGTCTTGCTAGATTGCCCACCGCTGACTTTTTTTTTTAAGATTTTATTTATTTGTCAGAGAGAAGGAGAGGGAGAGAGCATACAAGCAGGCAGAGAGGCAGGCAGAGGCAGAGAGAGAAGCAGGCTCCCTGCCGAGCAAGGAGCCTGATTCAAGACTCGATCCCAGGACCCTGAGATCATAACCTGAGCCAAAGGCAGCGGCTTAACCCACTGAGCCACCCAGGCATCCCAACTGCTGACTTTTGATAAAACCAAACCCCTGGCCCATTGGCTCACCTCACACTCACCTCCCTCTCTCCCATCTCCCAGAGTTGCTCTACCTCTCTCCTTGTCTTAACTCCCCCTGATGGAAGTCTTGAAAGCCAGGCTAAATTTTTTTTCCATAGGACAGTACTTTAGAGTCAATTGCTTCTGCCTAACAGACTGGCAAGGGGCTAACAGAGGGAAGGCTCAAAGCTGGCCATGAAAGATGAAGAGGATTCTCATGGGCTCCTTGACCACAGAGACACGACTCACTTGTCACCTGCTTGGCCTATGGCAAGACCTCATCATTTTAGGAAGTGAATAAAGGTGAATAAAGGTGAACTTAGTTGGGTTGGACTGGATTGGCCTCAGCTGAATTGTAAGGCTGACTAGATGGAGTGTCAGTGGGTAGAGAGATGGATGGATGGATAGGTGGACAGTCGTTGGTTGGATGGAAGGGTGGATAGATGGGTGATTGGATGGTGTTTAGATGAACAGTTGGTTGGATACATGGGAAAACAGGTGAATTTTTAGATGCTAAGATGATGGATGGATGGATGGATGGATGGGAGTGGATTTAGTGACTGTAGCAGGTAGGAAAATCTGGTACTGAGGTTGGAAACACTGAATAAATCAGTATGGCAGGGGCAGAGAGCTCATGCCAGGGAGAAATAGAAAAAGAAATTCTCCCTCCTATAGGGACAGATGGAGGTTCTGGGGCGGGTGTGGTATACAAGTCACCTGCTCTGTGGCTGCTGGAAAGGGAGGAGTTAACAGCAGGATGGCTCCCCCACCACCGGCGACCTGGGTGACACTGACAGATTACAGCGTGTCCCCTGCACTAATAACACCGCGGCGTCCTCCTCCTGCCGCTGCCCAGCCAGTCCGGCTCCGGTGGATCGATACCAAAAGGCACACTGAAAATCCTCTGCCGACTCCCTCCAAGGCCTGGACACTTGAAACCACAGAACTGCGGAGTAGAAGGGACCTCAGAGATCAATTCATTCCCTGGGTGCTCCCTGGGCTAGGAATGGCATCTCATTCACCTTGGCATCCCCTCTCTCATCCTCGGGTTGGGCAAAAGGACCGGGAGGATTTCAAAAGTTTGCTGAGTGAATAAATCAACCTCCCCGCCTCACAGAAACCTATCTGTGCCAATGGTCCCTCTGCCTCTACTTACATACATCTAGCCACAGAAAGCTCTCCACCTTTCCCAAGCAAACAGAACCTTCCTTTGTTGGACAGATCTGACCATTAAAATCATCTTCCCAATTTTGAATTACCCGCCCCCCTCCATTTATTTGTCCACAAACATCTATTTCCCAGTTTCTTCCTCTTCCCTAGTCACCTCCCTTCCCCTGTCCAAAACCATCCAGTAATCCGGTCCTGGCTTCCTGGGATGCTGAAGTCCCATGGTCGAGGAGGGATGAGAAGGGAATTCACACTCACTGAACACCTGCTCTAAGAGAGATGGGTCAGAAATCTAAGTGCACTGTCTCCTGTCATCTTCATGCTGACAAGAGGTAAGTGCTATTATGCCCATCTCACAGACGAGGATCCTGAGGCTCAGAGAGGGTAAGTCACATGTCTGGAGTCACTCAGACACAGAGCAGCAGACCTGGGGCTTGAATCCAGGTCCACGGCAGCCCGGGGGTACATAGCTGGAATATTCCCCATGTCTTTGTCCTCGGCTTCAGATGAGTCTGGAAAGGACCTAACCAGACCTCCAGTCCCCCACCCCCAAGGGAGGTGGAAGGGGCTGCCAGACTGTGGGCTCCTCACCCAGAGCTTGCTGCTTCTCTCTGTCTCCCCAGTCCAGAGTGTGGCCTCTGACTGGCGTTTCTCAGGGAAGGGACCCAGGGCTCCTCAGAGAGATGGCGGATTCCAGGACTTGGGAAGGGAAGGCACAAGATGAGTCTGGAACATTTTGTTCTTCCAGGAAGCCAGGAAGTTATCAAAGATGACGCAGGCTGGGTCACAAGGCTCAGCGTCCAGTTTGAAGGGGCTCCCAGGGGCCACAGATGGAGAAGGGGAGCTCAGCATGGAGAAGGGGAGGACACCAGAGAGACCTGCTTGTTATTTTGAAAACTGGTTTCACCCCAGGAGGAGGAGACAGTCCAACAAAATAATGTATATAGTACATATGATTCATACATTATACACATATTAGATGTAATGTGGAATAGTGTGTCGACACAGAGGCTCCCACCCTCCCTAGGAGAGCTCTGCAGCTGGGAACACTTGCTCAGGGGCAGCCTGGAAACGTCCAGAGAAGGATCCCGTGCCCCCAGCCCATTCCAGCCCGGGGCCTCTCTCGAGCCCTTCTGCTCCCCACCACGGTGAAGAATGACGGGGTAATGAACCTCTGGGAAGCGCTAACCAGCCCTAAAGTTCGGGGAAGGAAGCAGCTTGCACAGAATTCCCTGCAAGCCACTCAGGTTGGACCTCTCGAACTCCTGAGTCCATGGCCTTGCTGTCAGCCCAGGACCAGCAGCTCAGCTCTGGTGTGTGTCAGACAAGCTAGAACTGCTCCAGGAGTCACGATGAGGGACTGTCCCCGTCCCCCATGGGCCACGGGTCTCCCTCGAAGCACCCCTCCAGCCCTGCTAACCAGCTGCCTTTTGTGGCGCCCCCCCCCCAACCTGCCCCCCCAGTCCCTCTTTGGGCCCCGCTGGTCCTCATTCCGTCTCCTCCATCCTGTCACTGTGTCGTCCCTCCATCTCAAGCCCACCCTCTGACGTCTCTCTCTCTCTCTTACACACACACACAGATAAACCCTGCCACGTGCCCCTCTCCCTCCAAGCCCTCCTGCCCCTTGCTCAAACCCTAATTTAGGGATAAGACTCTTCATGACCACCTGAAAAAGTCAGGATTCAATCCTCCACGGGCTGCTCCCAAAGCCCAGGCATGTGAATAGCATGCACTTGGCTTTTCTTACCCTTCGGGCTTCAGTCTGGGTAGAATATCTCTAAAAGAAAACACCAGAAACTACTAAGAGTGGTCCCTCTCTGGAGAGGGCAGGCTAGAAGGCAGGGTTGTAAGCAAGAGCACCTTCACTGGGCACCTTCTAAATTTTGTACCATACGCATGAAAAAGCTATATAAAATTAACGACTTAGCTTTAGTAAAGGTGACCGTTAAAAAGCAAAAAAAAAGGCAAGTCCTGGCTCTAGTTCTGTGACCTCAGGCAAGTCGCTGAAGCACATCCAGCCTCCAATTACTCATCTGAAAAATGGGAAGGATAACAGCACCCGCCTTGTAAGGTCAATAACAAGCCAGTGCTCTGGAAGGAGTTAGCATCGTCCACAGCAAACTGGCGGCGCTCCGTAAAGGTGAGCCAGAGTCTTCTCTTTGTCCACGTTCTCCAGGACGTTCTGAGCTCTCTGATGGCAAGAACCACAGCGCTGAACTCTGGGTCTCAAGTTCAGCACGGCTCCTGGCATGATGGTTAAAAGTCTTGAAATGTTTTCTTTCGTCGATGAGAGGACAATCTACTGTCCTTGGGATGGCTTCGAGGCCCCTCTGTGGCTGCCCCACCGTCTTTCCGGCTGCATCTCCTCCCCGTCCCCAAATGCACGATGACTTTGACAACTCTTGCTTCTGTACGCACAGCATCTCCCTGATCCTCCCTTCCCTCCGCCTGCAGGCTCCTTTGGCCGGCTTAATATGCAAACGTGTCTCATCCTTCAAGATCCCATGAAAAGCTCCATCCCCTGGGTAGCCTGCTCCCTCGCCCCTGGTAGACTCCCCCCCCCCCCATGAACTTAGAACAGACCTCCAAGCCACACCTGCCAAACTGTATTGTTCACTATTTGCCCTCCCTCTTCCCCACTGCTCTGAAAGTCCCAGGAGGACAGGGGCTACGTTTTGCGTCTCTGTGTCCCTCATGGTAGGCACATAGCGGGCTCTTGGGGAGGGTTTGTTGAATGAATAAATGTGTGAATGGATGAATGAATCATCCCCCACCACTCGGTCACCTGGCAACCTTCGAGGGCCAAATTATGGTGTCACTCACACGCTGCCCATGCCTCGTGGTGAAAGCGGTGACCTCTCCTTGCGGTGTCTTCACAGGCTCCAACCCAGACACTGCGCCTCTCAGCCGAGTGTAGCCGGAGAGCCTTCCAGGCCGGGCCTGGAAGCTGCAGCTGTTGGGCTCTGCAGCTTCGGGGAGGCCGAGTGGCCTGAGGGAGCCTGGCTGCCTCTCCTCTCCCTGCTATAGAGGCCTGCTGACGACCTCGGCAAGCAGGACAGGGAGGGGTGGGGACAGAGCCCAATACGGCAACCCCGTCCTCACAGACCTAGACTGGCAAGGGAGGACGTGTCTGGTCTCCCCCGTTCAGGCTACCACCTATGATTCATTGAGTCCCCAGCGTGTCGCTCTACTCTGAGCCTTTACTCGAGCCCTGGCACCTCTCTGAGCCTCAGTTTCCTCCTCAGACGTGGGTGGAAAGACTCTCCACAGCCCATATACCAGGGTTATTTAGCAAAAGGAACCAGGTAATCTATTCCGGCAGCACTAGTTTTGTTGTTGTTGTTCATATATCTTAATAGGACAATAGTGACTAACTGAAGCCCTCTTCTCAGCGACTGCGATGACTTGGCATCCAGTAGGTGCTTAATTGATACCTGAGCCTTTGAAATGCCGTCCTGGTGAGGGGCTGGACTTTTCATGGCTTGGGGAGCAGCGCCACCCTGTGGCAAGAACTCGAAATACATGCACCTTCTGGTAAGGGGATCAGGCTGGGAGGGGGCTGCTGGGAACCCCCAGAGGTGGTTCTAGGACACAGGCGAGGAAAAGTCAGTCTGACACCACAGCACAAGGAGAAGTTTCTCCCCCGCCACACACACACACCCAGAGGTGGTATAGGCTCAGAGTATAAATATAGGTGCAACAAGGATTTGAAGCAACGCTCCGGATTATTTTTCCATAAAGGGGTCTTTAGAAGAACGGGAGTAGCCAAGGAGCTGCCCAACTACATAAGCAGGTGGTTTGGCCTGGCCCTGTGGATGACACTGCACATCCTTCCTCCGAGAAGACTTGAACCGGCTCTCCCATTCATGAGCTGTGTGACCTGGAGCAGACTGCTGCCCTCTCTGGGCTCGTGTTCTCATCTGTGCAACGAAGTCATAAGCCCTGCACAAAGAGTTGTGAGGGTCAGATGGGATAAGAAAGACACAACCAGTTCACAAATGCTTAAATGCTGTACAAACATGACATGTGGTTTTTATGACTATTTCCAATAACAGTAATATCTGGCACTTACGGAACCACTCACTATGCCAAGACCTTCACCATATAATTTCACTTAATTCCCACAAAGCCCTACAAAAGAAGTACTTTTAGGAAGCCCGTTTTGAAGATGAAGACACTGAGGTTTAGAGTTTAAAATTGTGTTCAAAAGCACACTCAGCTAACAAGGAGGAAAGTCAATATTTGAACTCAGGACAGTGGAACCCCAAGATCAAGGTAGTCAACCACAATAGTTGAAGCCACTGAACAGGGATTTAAAGATAGCCCCTGGGGGTGCTTGGCTGGCTCAGTCTGGTAGAGCAAGCGACTCTCAATCTCAGGGTCATGAGTCCAAGCCCCACACTGGGCATTGAGCTTACTTTAAAAAATAAAAGATAAAAAATAAATAGGGGCATCTGGGTAGCTCGGTCCAGTAAATGTCCAACTCTTAATTTCTGCTCAGATCATGATCTCAGGGTCATGAGATTGAGCCCCGCAGTGGGGGGGGGATGTCTGCTTGAGATTCTTTTCCTTTCCCTCTCCCTCTACCCTTCACCCCTGTTCATGCTTGTTCCCTCATAAACAAATAAACAAACAAATAAAATAACAGTGGGCCCCGATATGCAATGGTAGATGTCTTAAAGAAAATACTTATTGTTTCTCCTCTTTTCCCCAGGGCATTTGGCTTCATTCTTATCCCTATCTCAGCATCTCCTTTGACCTTGGAGCCTCCTGAAAGAGGGGAGCCCTTAGGCTCTGCACCTGGGATCCCGTTCACAGTCAAGGTCAGAGAATCCCTAAACGTTCCTCCCGGGTCCATGCCTGGAAAAAACCGTTCATGTTCCCACATACAAAGGAGTGGGCATGGGCGTGGCAAAGGAAGGGGGCAGGGGGACAGGTGTCTGAAGGGGGACCCTGCAAGGTGTCTGCCGAACAGATGTGCCAAATCTGTTGGAAGAAAGTGGGTATTTCTCAACAGTCCCGATGCCCCTCACAGGTCTAGAGTCCTTCTGAACTTATGAGTGTCCCCCTATCCATTTTCTCATTATCTCGTCCCCAGAATGCTCCCTTGAGGTCAGAATCCTTAGCCCTACTCCACAGGCAAGGAAACCGAGGCTTAAGGAGATGAAATTAGTTACCCACGGTCACAATGCAGGTAAGTGGCAGAGACAGAATCAAGATTCCCGAGTACAAGCTGCAGACTCCCAAGGCCCACGGCTATTTCTGGTGGAAATTTCTGGTCCTGATTCTAGTCTGGATGTGCCATCAGCTGGCTGTGTCATCACACAAGCCACTGAGCCTTGGTTGCTTTATGGCAGAGATCCCCGTCAGCTCAGAGGACTTGGTGTCCTCTGTTCACACCCTTGAGCCATAAAGACAAGGGTGTTCGGCAGCATTCACAAGTAGTATAGAGAAGCAGCTGGGACGTGGCCTCCCCTGGGAAGCTTTTCCTGGCCACTCACAGCTAAGTTATTACTCCTTGTTGTACTCCCAATGCACTCACAGCATCGCTTTGTAATTTTCCTGCAAATTTCCAAAAGGCCAGGCAGCAGGCATGAACATGAACGTGAAGATGGGCAGGTAGAACGCAATAGGGAAGAGTGAGGAGTGAGAGAGACCCCAGCCTGGACAGCAGTACCTGTGCTGCTCCAGCTTCTTACCATCACACACGAAAGCCAACCTGGTGTTGCTAGATCATAAAAGAAGCCAAAAATCTGGATGTTTATGTGAAATCTACTTTTGAAATGTAGACTGAAAATATTTCATTAAGCACTTTATAGGTATTGTACCCCTTTAATCGGCCACACCCGCTTTCCCACCAGACTTTGAGCTACTTTGGAGCATAACTGGTTCTTTCTCTGAACTCTGAGTGGCCAGCTTGGGGCCTGGATCCCCTACAAGTCACCAAAGACTGCTTTTGGAATGCTGCAAGATCCTTCCTCCATCAAAGCTGCCACAGGCTTCTGGTAACCATGCTAATTGGACTGGCATGGATTAAGAGTTTATTTGCACACTAGGCCCTGCTTTAAGCACTTTCCACATCATCTGACTTACTTCTCACTACCTACTTACTATAATTTCACCCATCTTACAGATGAGGAAACTGAGACTCAAAGGGTTACATGACCTGCCCAAGGCCACGAAGCTAGTGGTAACCTGGGTTCAAACGCAGACAGTCTGTCTCCACGGATGTCTGTTTTCATTGCCATGATACTGTATTACCCTAGGAGACCTCCTTCAGTATCCCCCTGCAGTCACGTGGCCCCAACAAGTCTCTCCAGGCACCCACCAGGCACGGTTTCTAGCCCTAAAGCCACGGGGAGCCAGGGCAGGTAGCACGAACAGAGGAAGAGAGCAACGTCTGTGCTGTGGAAAGTGGGCCTGAGGTTCAGAGAGGGGTACCTATTAGCTCAACAGCCACACTGAGCCCAAAATCGGTGTTTGCCTTTGTCCCCAGGACACCGCATCCCAGCTTCCATTTGAAGAACAAGTACACGGCAGAGAGAAGGACCCAGGGAGAGGCCTGGTTATTGCTCATCCCAGTGAAACAATCAAGCAGTCCCAAAACCAGCTAAATGGTTCTGAAGGAAATGGGAGTCTATTTTGTCTCCTGTCACCAGAGCTGCAAATCCTGATATATCTCAGGCCCCGGTGGAGAAGCGGATGGCTCAGCACTTGGAGAGATGCCCGCAGGAGGCAGGAAGTGGGGTGGCTGGTTCAACAGGTAGTTCTCCCTTCTGACAGCTGATGTTGTGACTCAAGAGTGTACCCCCCACTGAGATAAAAAATAAATTTGAATGCAGACCATCCGGACATGCACTAAGCCTCCCTTTCTTCCTGGGGGGGGGGGACGGGGACTTGAAGCGTCCTTTGGGGCTTTCATCCCTCCAGGTTTTCTATTTTTAAAAATTTGCTGGGGCAACAAGGCTCTTCCGAGGCCGGGGTGAGATGGTGACTCAAAGGTTTCCCTTCCTCCCAGCACCCGCTCCGACAGATGGTAAAATGCTGTGGTTCTAGGGAGACAGCCTAGGGCACCATGGTCCCCACCCTCAGTCTTTCTCATCTGTAAAATGGGGCAGTGGTCTCTGCATTCTCACTGAGACAGAAAAGTTTAGTTTGAGTCCCCAATTTCTCATCTGAAACCCTTGGTGTTTGCATTCAAAAATGCATTTTGCAAAAATGCTCTTTGCATTCAAAAATGCATATGGAGAGTCTCTATTATGGAATATGCCCAGTGAGCTCTGGGACGTTTTAAGGGATACCCCATAAACTCTTTTTTTTTTTTAACTTTCATTTTTATGCAGCAAAATGTAAAAATGGTCATACTAGGTGGGATAAGATAAAGGTTGTAAGTAACATCCTGTCCAATTCACATCCGGTTGGCCAACAAGGGCTTGCCCCAACCTCATGAGAAAGATTTTGGTTTTCCAAGCTTTTTAGGGGTTTGGGGATTGTGTCTGAGTGCCCGCTTTGGTTTCAGGCCCAGCTGGATTACCATTCCAATTTCACCTCTCCCAGCTGGCTGCCTCGTCACTGCGTCTCTATTTTCTCACCTAGAAAATGGGGCAGGTCGCTGGCCATGCTGGCGGGTCACCACCAGGAGACCTGGGGGAATCCCGAAGAATAGTTTGGGGTCTCTCTGTACACAAGGCAGGGGCCGACTCCCTTTCACCAATCTCGTGAGGCCACCAGGTAAACAGAGGACCCATCTATCGAGAAATGCAACCACTAGCAGGACAGGGCACTTCTGTTAGCCTACCCAGCATCCCCCGCCCCTCAGTAAAACCTCTGGGAGGATTCATGGTCTGGTCTCCCGGGGCCACAGGGTGGAAGAGAGGCAGAACAAGGAATAGCATTATTCTGAAGAAGCATTTCGCAGCAGAGGCAGCTTGAGGGGACAGCCTTGCCCGGGAAACAGGGGTGCTGTCCCAGCCGGTGTGGCCAAGAACCCCCTCCCCGGACAAGGCCAGCCCCCGGCTCTGTGACTCTCCATTTCTGTGTCTCCTCCCAGCCAGATTTCATCAGAAACTCTCCAGTCACACGTTTGCTGATGACCAACCGGCGACTCAGAAAAGGCCAGTCTGGGCCGCCTGGGAGGCACACTTGGTTGAGCATCCGACTCTCGGTTTTCGCTCCAGTGGTGATCTCAAGGTCATGGGATCGAGCCCCATGTTGGGCTCCGCACTCCATGTGGAATCTGCTTGGGACTCTGTCTCACCCTCTCCCCCTGCCCCTCCTCACTGAGCACGCTCGCTCTCGCTCTCTCTCTCTTTCTCTCTCTCTCAAAATAAATACATAAATCTTACAAAGAGAAAAGGCCAGTTTACATCGGTGGTGGATTTTAAGTTCCTCAGATGGTCCTGACTGTATCATTCCACACATTCTTCCAGAACCTTGTGCCTCGGCTCTGGGCAGGCCTGTGACTCGCTGGTAACCAACGGGACCGACCGACACTGCCTGACATCAGAGACTGTATTGTGGAGGCCCATGCGGCGTCCAGCTTGTTAGCCGGAGGTCTTGCTCTGGAAATCTTCAGCCCCATGTATGTGGTCTGACTGCCCTGAGGCTCCCACTTTGTGAGAAAGCCCAGCTCTCGGGGCGCCTGGGTGGCTCAGTGGGTTAAGCCTCTGCCTTCAGCTCAGGTCATGATCTCAGGGTCCTGGGATCGAGCCCCGCATCGGGATCCTTGCTCGGCGAGGAGCCTGCTTCCCCTTCTCTCTCTGCCTGCCTCTCTGCCTACTTGTGATCTCTCTCTCTCTCTCTCTCTCTCTCTGTAAAATAAATAAAATCTTAAAAAAAAAAAAAAGAAAAAAGAAAGAAAAAAAGAAAACCCAGCTTTCTGCGTGGACTTGCCACATGGGAGACCCTGACAGTAAACAGAGACGGAGAAAAAGAGAAGGTTCTAGCCACCCCCCAGCGACTCCAGCTCCACATGCATCCTAATACAGCCTAGGAGACCCCAGGCTAGAACCAGCCAGCCCCTTCCCAAACTCCTGACTCGCAGAAACCAACAGAGATAACGAAAGGATTACTGTTGTTTTAAGCTGCGTGTTGTGTGACACAGCAGCAGACAACCAGAACACAGGGCCATTTTACTTCCCTCCTGCCTAGGGTCACCAAACTCCCCGTTTGCCTGGAACCGTTCCAATGCATACCTTTTGTCTGGTATAATTTGTGATAGGGACGCCTTTGTCTCTCAAAAGAGCCCCCGTATGGACACTAAATGATATGGTCTGGTCAAGTTCTCAAGCACACCACAGATCCTGACAACTCTTCGCCTCACAGTCTAGAATAATCCAAATACGCGAGATGCCTCACGTGTAGGCAGCCCTCGAGAAATTGATGCTTGCTTTCTTGTCCCTTCCCCTTGTCCCCGTTTTGTTCTATCTGAATGTTTGGCCAAGGGATGTCTTCAGGAACAGCCCCCTCACAAGCTCCAGAGTGCCTTCCCCCCCACCACCACCATAAATGGGCTTCAGGGAAAAGAGGGGATCTGCTAGCAAATGCAGCTTCAAGACAAGCCCAGGGCTCCCCCCTTTCCACCAGATTCCTATCACTGAGCCCCTCCCATGGGGAAATTCCAGAGCTACCACCGAGATTAAAAATAGGAAGGGTCTGAGTAAACTGGAGATGGCAGAGGCAAGAGACAGAGGAGGAAACCTCAGGAAAGGCCTTCCCCAACACCCTGTAAGGGATGGAAGCTTCTGAGTCCACAAAAGTGTTCTCAAATCCTGGCTCAGCTGGTACTCACTGGGCCAAGGACCCAACTGGCCTAAGCTTGCTTCTCCCCACTCACAT
>PISX010004434.1:0-121635 GCA_004024625.1 Mellivora capensis
TGAAACTAGAAGCTGGTTTTTTGAAAGGATCAATAAGATCGATAAACCATTGGCCACACTAATCCAAAAGAAAAGAGAGAAAACTCAAATTAATAAAATTATGAATGAAAAGGGAGAGATCACAACTAACACCAAGGAAGTAGAAACAATCATCAGAAGCTATTATCAACAGTTATATGCCAATAAGTTAAGCAACCTACAGGAAATGGATGCATTCCTAGAAAAATATAAACTGTTATATGATATTTTAATTCTATCTGCTGGTGAGAGACAGAATTCTTAGAGCAAGATAAGGGAGACACACGCGTAAGTTAAGAGATTAATTATCCTTAAGCCCTGAATTTGAATAGAAGTATCAGCATAAACTCATTAAGGCATTCAATCTTAAAAAAAATACAGTCACGGGGGCGCCTGGGTGGCTCAGCGGGTTAAAGCCTCTGCCTTCGGCTCAGGTCATGATCCCAGGGTCCTGAGATCGAGCCCCGCATCGGGCTCTCTGCTCAGCAGGGAGCCTGCTTCCTCCTCTCTCTCTGCCTGCCTCTCCACCTACTTGTGATCTCTGTCAAATAAATAAATAAAATCTTAAAAAAAAATCTTTAAAAAAAATACAGTCACAAATCTATGCATATATTTACTAGCTCCAGTAACTAAAAAAAACCTAAAAACAATGACCAACCCAGTAACAATTAATATAGCTAAAAACTCGGATTTTGGTTTTGAAATTCCATTTCCTATCAAAGGAAATTACGACTTTTTGGAGAAATGATTAATCTGTGGCAGGAAATGTACAAGATGTGCCTATCCTACCAGTTAGCAATAATTTATCGACTACTAGGGTTATATCAAAAAGACTTGAGGGCAAACTTGAAGAAGCTTCCACCAAAGCTGGGAAAATGTCCAGAATGAATCAAAATACATAAAAAATGTTTCAATCTACAAGAGCATAATGATACATATCTAAGAAAAATATGGGTCAACTTTGGAGGACGGTAGATTGACAATTTATTTTGTAACTGGTAAATAATGAGAAAGAATTCATTTATTCAGAATTTTTTTTAATTAATTAATTAATTTATTTGTCAGAGAGAGAGAGGGAGAGAGAGCGAGCGAGCACAGGCAGACAGAGTAGCAGGCAGAGGCAGAGAGAGAAGCAGGTTCCCCGCCGAGCAAGAAGCCCGATGTGGGACTCGATCCCAGGACGCTGGGATCATGACCTGAGCCGAAGGCAGCCACTTAACCAACTGAGCCACCCAGGAGTCCCTATTCAGAATTTTCTAATGAAAGTATACTCCTGGGTGAGCAAAGAATAAAGGAAAGTTTCTCTATATACAAATATTTTGACCAAAAAGAAAAAAAGGGAGTATTAGAATGGAAATAAACCAATTCTGCAATACCCAATAGAGTAAGGATATAGGCAATAGGTATCAGTGACTGATAATATCACACCAAAAAAGAGGTAGTCTTGCTTTGTGCACTTGTGGCTAAAGCAGCACACCACCTATGAAGTACTCTTCCCCCAAATAGCAAAACCGAATCCAGTTAAGCATCTAGATCCAATTACCACTTTATGGGAAATACAGAGAAATGTACTAAATGACACCATGGAAAAGACATCAGCAAGATCCAGCCTGTGGATCTACATCCACATCTACAGGGCAAATGATCTGGTGGTTTCTTTAAACAAACTTAACAACGGGGAGTACAGAGTTAGAAGAAAACTATAAATCAAGAGAAACGTAAAAAAACATAAAGAGGCAGAACTACAGTTTCATTTCTTGGATGATAAAAATGTCCAAAGAAGTAAGGAAGTGAATGCTATAAAAATTAAGAAGAATGGCTACTCTGGGGGAGTGGGTCAAGAGAGGATTGTGTTTGGAAGCAGATCAGTAGTTTCTGAAGTAGCAAGTTATAGGCTCCCGATATGAATGGTGGTCACTAAAGGTTGCCTTATAATAATTCATTAAACTATGTATTATATGGTTTTCTGCATTTGTGTTGTATTTTAAAATAACAAAATTTAACAGATTTATAAATTCAAGAAGTTCTACAATCTCAGAATGTGAAGTATTTTAACAAGGTTAATGTATAACCTAAGGGAAGACTAGAAAGTAAAGAAGTGCACTAAGCTACAGTTTCACTATTATAAAGTGTTTCCTCTAATGGTAGCAGCATTTTTGTCTTATCTATAAACTTGGGGGCTAGGAAGGAAAAAGAATAAACTGAGGCTAATTGAAATTAGGTGATTTTTGAAGGCTTTCTAGCTCTAACTTTAATTTCCTAAAATTCAGTCAGCTTTTAATGAGAAAAATAAAGGCACCAATTTCAGAGAGGAGAAAATTTTCATCTAGGACTTCCTCTACAAAAGAAATTGACAGATATCGTGAAGATGTAGCTAAACAAGAAAAAAGGATCTTGGAAAATAAAAAAAGACTTATCAACTCTAAATGTAAGCAGAATCTATATAACTATCATTCCAAAAATAGTACGAAATGGCTAACAAGGATTTGTATGTTTGTAGAGAGCCCTATGCCCACTCCTTTCCCATTCTCTCAATTTTCTGTAATAAAATCACTGGAAAGGGAACAACTCCTATTATTTTAACTGTATCTAAAAACTCCGTATGGCAGAGCTGGCCTTGACCACAACTATAATAGAAGTAAAGAGGGACTAGACATGGTGGGGGGTGGGTAAGGGAAGGATATAATGAGTGTATCTTGTTTATGATACAGAGTCAATAAATACTTGTTAATGAAAAGCAAATATAGGAAATTTTAAATTTTGGGTCCAAGGTAACAGCAAAATTCCTAGCTTCTCCATTTTCAGATAGTCTGATATCAAACAGCATTTTAAACTCCTATCAATATGGCTTCTTATAAACATTTATCTCACCTTCTATAAATATTCAAAACAGTGAATTAAAGCAGTACAGGACAAAAACCATCGCTAACTCATCCTACATTGCCGCCTCTTTCCTTCTAAAGTATGTTTCTACATTTTAATTTGTCCTGATCTATGCATTACTTTTTCTAAGTAGTCATATTTTTCCCTCTGACCTGGTGAGGACTTTACTTTGTTTACTCCACTTCACTGAGTTCCCAACAAATAGGAATGAATATGTCTTTGTCAGAGCAGTTTAAGCAGTCACGCCCAGGAAGCCTTAACTATACCCAATGGATTTTTTTTTCTTTAAAGAGATGGATGGGCTGAAGAAACAAAAAAAACCTTGCAAGAAGAAAATGCAAAGAGGAATTAGTCCAGCCTTGAGTTAGTGGCATGACTGTGTTCATTCAACAGATGTTTATGGTGTGTCCCTTTGTGCCAGGCAACACAGTTCTTACTTTTCTCCCCATCTTCAAACTCCAAATACCACTAAATGCAATTAAAATCAAAGTGACCGGGGTTCCTGAGTGGTTCTTAATTTTGGCTCAGGTTACAATCTCAGGGTCACGAGATCAAGCCCTACTTCGGGCTCCATGATGAGCATGGAGCCTGTGTAAGATTCTCTCTCTCTCCCTGTTCCCCCTCATGCGTGTGTGTTCTCTCTCTAAAAAAATAAATAAAATCATAGTGATATTTCTAGTTGTTAAGGGAACTACCTTCTCCCTCTTTCCATGATCCTTTGAGTCCTTAAAATAAGTACACCAAATTTCTAGAAGATGTTACAGGTTCATCCCCAGGATGGGACAATTGATTTATGTGACAATTTACTGACCAGTCCCGTTTCTCTAGTCCAGGTTTAAAGTGCCAAAGGTACCTATGAACACATGGTGTCTGAATCTCGTCTGCCTCAATTCCCTAATAAGAATAGAGAATCCCCCAGTCCAGTGCAGACCCTCTTTTTCAAAGTCTAGATATGAGGGAAAATTAGAAAATCCATTTGGCCTTGGACCCAAGAGATCCCAGTCTCTGATTCAGCTTTACCGGTAATTAACCTAAGGTTTTATTTTTTAAAGTAGGCTTGACGCCAAACATAGGGCTAGAACTCAAGACCCCATGATTAGGGCGCCTGGGTGGCTCAGCTGGTTGAGCAACTGCCTTAGCTCAGGTCATGATCTTGGAGTCCTGAGATCAGAGTCCTGCATCGGGCTCCCTGCTTAGCAGGGGGTCTGCTCCTCTCTCTGACCTTCCCGCCTCGTGCTCGCTCACTCTCATTCTCTCTCTCTCAAATAAAATGAATAAGCAGACTCCAAGATTAAGAATCAAGTGCTCTACTGACTGAGCCAGTCAGGCACACCTAACCGAATTATTTTAAATCCTATTGTATATCTGTGTCCATTTTTCACTTGGTTCAGAACTTCTAGTAGTATAAAATGATCACCCCAAACCACAATATCAATAAAAAAATTGTGAGTCTGGATTAAATTAAGAGATTAAACAAAAAGAAACAAAACAACAATAAAACCCAACACACAAACATGCAAACTTCTTTCCCTTTATTAAGACAACTAGAGGTACCAGGAATTATAAAATTGGGTTTTCCTGCCATCGTATCATGGAGGGTGGGAGTTTGGTGGCTTAGTCACAAAAATATGCAACTTTCATAGGCCGAAAAAAACCAGTAAGAACCCCAAAACAAAAAACCAACCAGCCAAAAGTTATGATCTTCTTAACCTAATAAACAGCAAAAAATCCTTGAGTAAAAATTTAAAATTATTTAAACCTGATTCCCCTAAAAATTATGAAGCAGCCTAGAGAGGCACACAACAAAATTTATATAAACTTAAAATCCTATGTTTTATTATGATACAGTAATCTCCTGTCCTGTTTTAGACACCACAATCTTTTCATGTTCCTGTTTTCACTACCTCTCACCAAGTACTCAAAAATATCTAGAAGTCTCAAAAAAAAAAAAAAAAGCCTTTGATCCTCAAATAATTTCTGTAAGGACCCTTTTCTATTATAATTCCTAATAAGTCATCTTCTTCTCTATCAAAAGAACATATACTATCCAGTCTTTTTTTTTTTTTTTTTTAAGATTTTATGGATTTATTTGTGGCAGTGGGGGAGAAGGACAGAGGAAGAGGAAGAAGTGGACTCCCCACTAAGCGGGGAGTCGGACACAGGGCTCGATCCCAGGACCCTGAGAACATGACCAGAGCCAAAGGCAGACACTTAACCAGCTGAGCCACCCAGGCTCATTCTTATTTCTGACAGAAGCACCAAAAGACATTTGGAGGGCTATGATCAACTTTCGGTATTCAAAACACAAATATTTACACATGCAAAATTTCCATTTGACTATTCTCTTCCCTTCAGATTCTATTATCTATTTCCTTAAATCATACTTAATTCACCAAATCATTGCTAAAACATTTACATATAAATGAACTTGCCAAAATATGTATTTCAGTGCTTTTGTACCCGTATTAACCAAATCTTTTTCTTCAACAATCAAATCTCAAACCTCTTCTTTCCACATAATGTCCTTTAATACTTTATCCTCCTCATATATCTTTGTTATTTAGAGTTCTGAAACTGTCAAGAAATCTACATGTCCTGGACAGGGTTAATATTTTTCCTCATTGCTTATATTTGTTATGTCCCATTTCCTCTGAGGCTTCTATTCATTCTTACTACTGCTGGTCCTACCCCATGCCATGGTATTTTCCCCAATTCTACTTCTTTCTAGCTGCCCATACATCCAATCTCTTCAAACCAATATGATAGCTTTGGTGTCCAACCTTCACATACTTCAACTTTCAGTTCTTAAAAAAGCTACCACTCCTGTAAATAAGTCCAAACATTACCAGTTAACCACAACATCTTGTATTTTAATGTTTATCAACTTCTAATAGGAAAGCATTCCCATTTCATCCTACAGATAAGTAAATCCAAAACTCAAAAGTCAGAAGAAAAAAATTTACATATAAAATGTCTGGCATTTGGTTCATTTTAAAGCACTTATTAGTTCATCTACATTAAGCTAAAATAATGACCTTCAGTTTTAGGTTGGTAAGAAAAAAGCTCCATCTCATTTATTCCTTTCAGAAGAGCAATCCAATACATACCTCTGCAGAAAATAAGTTTCTTCTGGATTTATCCAAGAGAGAATGAATCCACATTACTTTATTTAAAAAAAAAAAAAAGATGAAAACGTGCCCTACAGACATCAATGACTCAGTATACCAAAAGGTATAAGATTTAACTATTAGATCATTTGCTGAAATTTAAAACTTAGTAAGAGGCTGTAGTTACCTCTTTTTGTAGATGAAGTTTGAAGCAACTGTTTGGCTTTGAGGGAAGTACGAGGCAAATTTTTCAGCCTTTGCGAAGCTGTTGAAAAATAAGGAACTGTAATATTTGCCTGGAAGGACAAGATAAAGGCTATAGCTTCTGTAAACTTGAATATTTTAATACATACTTGAAAATTTATCAAGGAACAGAAACCATAAGGTGAAAATATGTTAGAAACCTAGAAGCAGAAGAATCTGAAAGTGATGCTTAGTGCATTAAGTCGGAAAGGAAAAGGGATGGAAATCTTAGTGCAAAGTGCATATTTAAAGAAATAGTTTCTTATGGATGAGAAAATCTACAATATGTAAGCCAATCACAATATCAAAGAGAAAGCAAACCACCGGCAAACATGCTACAGGATGCAAAGAATATAAAGCTAATTAAGTAAAAGTGATGAACGCAGGCACACAGTATAGAATAAAATAAAAGTAGTACTTGTTCAATGCAAAAAAGCAGACTTTGGCAAAGCAGTTATTGTTAGATGAACTGCCCTAACATAAAACAGTAATCCCCATACTCAAAAAGGAGAAGAAAACTCAGAACGAGGCAGGTCCTCAAGGGAGCAAAAATCCAGGGGCTTTAATATATTCAACATCATCTTGCTATAGAATAAAACTAATTTGTACTTTAGACTTTGTGTAGCAACATATCTGGGCTATGCACATATTAAATGGTGTGGATAGAGGTGTGTATGTGTGGGGGGGTGCACAGTGTGTGTTGGGGTTGACGGGTTTGGAGGAGTCAGAGCATCTGCTTCTTAAAAGTGATTAATGAGAGGAGTTCTAAGCTTTCTCTAAAACTCCTAATCTATTAACTGCAACAAACCTCTAAACCCTGGCATGTAAGTGGAAGCTCAGAACCATCCAGAGTTAAAGCTCACTATAGTTTCATTGAACTGAAAAGACCTACATCTACCAGTACAGTTACCTATTTAAGTCGTTCTAAAATGTTACTCTACTGATTTTTAAGTTGGACTTCTAGGATTTATATGCAGAGAGAAAGAGATCCCACAACCATAAATCTGGCCAGCACTTAAACAATCATCAGGTTGGCAAAGGAATACTTGATAATATCATCAAAGAGAATTAAGGAGAATTTCTCTTTTGCTCTATTGCTTGGCTCTATCAATGCTTTTAAAAAACTTTAAATACTTAGTGCATTAAGTCGGAAAGGAAAAGGTATGGAAATAGTGCAAAGTGCATACTTAAAGAAATAGTTTCTTATGGATGAGAAAATCTACAATATATAAACCAATCAAAATATCAAATTTGTTCCTCACTGATAGTAAATATTTTTAATAAATATATTTGATTTCAAATTTTACAGTGCTCCACACATTACTTAGCTAAATAATATACCAATTCAGCCTAAATATTGCCAGGAAGACTATTAAAAACTTCTTCAAACCTTAAAAAAAAATCAATTTTATAATTACCTCCTATCTATCCCACAGAAATACAGGATTCTATCATCATTGAATATTCTCCACTTGCATAATTATTCATATTTCCAACCATTCATAGTGTCATTCATTACTCATTCACTGCTGCTGCTTTTTGTCATTCTTTCAAATAGTCAATTATCTACTTTATTTCAGGTACTGTTTTAGGTACGCTGGATTTCTTCAATAGCCAACTAGATAGATAAAATTCTTACTTTCATGGAACTAACATTCTGAAAAGAAAAGGGGAAATAAAGGAGTCAGACAGTGAGAGCTGCTAAGAAGAAAACTAAGTAGGGAAGGGAGACAGGAAATGGGAGATTTAAATTGCAATTATAAATGGGGTGATCAGGAAAGATTTCCCTGAGATGACATTTGCGCAAAGTTCTGAAGGGAGAGAGGAAGTAGACCATACAGATATCTGTGAAAAGCACTGTAGGCAGATGGAAAAGCAATGGTAGAGGACCTGAGGTAAGTGTGTGCCTAGTGGATCTGAAGAACAGGAAGTACGCCACTATGACTGGAATAGAGAAAATGAGGACAAAGGTAACTATTGGTATGTATGTTGGCAATCCACAATACCTATTAACCATTAAAAATTTTTTAGTGAGGGCTTAATATCAAATATCATCTGTAATCTGTTTTGGAAAAGTCCTACTTAAATTAATAGCTATGATAACTCCAATGGACTTTATCTCTCGTTTCATGGGTAACAACAGCAGTATCCTAACAAGAAAAAATGATGCAATGGTCACCTGAAGAATGAGACTGCAAACAGAATCATGCAGTATACTCTAAACTTGTCTAATACAATAATCTAATAAATCTGACAAAGAAATGAGTGATTTTCATAAGATACTGCATAGTGGTATATTACCCAAATAAGAACACTTAAGTTATTATCTGAATTATCACTCTTAATTTGATCAGCCTTCTAAAGACAAAATCATTTTTTAAATGATAAAGTGTAGTAAACAGAAAGTCTCCAAATATTTCCACAATAATAGAATTCAGCGTGTTAGCTGTTTAAAAATACTTGTTTCCCTGGTTTCTCTTAATATTTATATAATTCCAAATTAGCAAGACCCCACCATGAAAAGCAAAGATGGTACAATAAAAATATTATTCTCTCATGCTACATTCGTTAGGTTAATGTCTTCCTCCACAAACCAATTCTGAAAGTCTCTGTATTTTTGTTAAACATACACCACCATTTTCCAAGTCATTCTGGCTCAAAGTTTTCTTTAATTCCATTTAGTCATCCTTATAGTTCTGTTTACATCCCCCTATTGTCTCCTAAATACCTAATTCAGACCTTTATCACCCTATTTTGGATTAGGACAGAGTCTTTTTGGGTTTCCCTACATCCAATCCTTCCACTTTATTCATGTGCATCAAGGGAACAGTAGTGGAACTGCTGAACCAGCCCCCCAACCCCCACTCCAGTGCAGGCAGACAGTGAGTGAATAGTCTGTAAGGAATTCAGGGCAAAAATAAAACCAGCTTGGTCTTTTTTTTTTTAAATCATTATCATGTCCTGGATTAATAAATATTGGTGATAAAATGCTCCTCCCTAAAGAAAACAAATTGTCAGCCTAAGTTATAAACAATTGCTGCAGGTACTGTTGCCTTTTAACAGCAAATATTAAAGATTTGAATGAATACTTTTTTTTTTTTTTAAAGATTTTATTTATTTTTTTGACAGACAGAGCTCACAGGTAGGCAGAGAGGCAGCCAGAGAAGGAGGAAGGGAAGCAGGCTCCCTGTCGAGCAGAGCCCGATGCGGGGCTCGATCCCAGGACCCTGAGATCATGACCTGAGCCGAAGGCAGCGGCTTAACCCACTGAGCCACCCAGGCGCCCAAGATGGCAATTTCTGAAATGTATTGTAAAATGGAAATTTATGAATTTCTGTCAAACTTATCATTATGTTGACTATTTCCTTACTTGTGCAACAGGTGCATTGTGGGGAAGAAGAAAAACTTTTCAGATTTAAAAATTGAAGACTGTTCTTCAGTCAATATGACTGAAGAGAAACTGATAAATCTGGCTATACTGTATCTTGAGCTTCAATATGCAAAGATTAATTCTGAAGAAGTTATTGACAAATTTCCAGAAACTTAAGCTATAGTATTCACTACTGTGACAGACCAATATATAAAAACATTTTCCTTTTTTATAAAAAATGATTTAAAAATACCTTTTTTGTAATGTTGATACAATTTTACTGATAGTTATAAAATAACACTCAATAAAAAAAGTATTTCTCATTGTCTGCATTTTCTCCAGCCATTATTATTATAACGCATTCTATTTCATTATTATTGAACATAATTTTGTCATATGGAGACATGTTAAAAATAAGTCCAGGTCCCAAATACTAAGTAAACATAAGCCACTATAAAAGAATGTTAATCATTGCCAGGTAAAATGTTCAGTGTTCCCCCTAACTCTGCAATGACATTTTGTTTTGAAACTTTCATTGCTTATAAATTCTCATTCAGAGTCACCTTTCAATCCTCTCTCCCTCTCCACCTTCCATCTTCTCAGTGTTACCAAGTCACATATCCTCTTTTAAAAAATTCATCCAGATCTCATCACCTCCCGTACCAATGCCTTTGTTCAGATATTCATTTCTTGCCATGACTGCACAATAGCCTTCTAAATGGTTTCTAGTCTCTCAACTTTAATCCATTCTTCATATTACTACCAGAATGGATTTTCTAAGAAGCAGCATTGATTAAGAGTCTACCATGGCTCTCCACACTTATAGGATGAAATCCAAATTCCTTAATATATTAAACTCCCAGTCTGTGTCCTACATATTTCTCTTATCCTTCATCAATGGAAGCACTAACCATCCTGCTGCACCCTACACTCTAGTCATACAAAACCACTATAAACAGGGTGCTACTTTTAAGACTTCATTACCAATTCCTTTCTTCATGTGGTCTCATAAGCTCTTCCTGAGTTAGTAGAAAGATAACTTCAATAACATTCCTGAAAACCTCTTCATACACATAAGAGTTGAATGCCTTTTCTTCTGTTCCCAAAGAAGTTCCTGCTAATCACTCCGTGCTACTGAAGGGCACATGCTCTCATTTATATCTATAATCCCACTGCCTATAACATAACATATACCCAATATCTGTTGAATAATTAAGGACACGAGTGATCACTAGATAAAATCTGAACAGAGATCTGAACTAAGCATTCAAGATCCTCTGTAGCAGAGATCTAATCAAGTGGTTCTCAAACTTGAATATGCCATGGTGCCCATCCCAGATGTATTCAATCAAAATATATAGGACTGTCAGAAAAACATTTATAAAATCTCTTTGTAATGAGATAATTGACCACCATTGTGCTGCTTATTCTTAAAAAGAAATTCTACAAGTATCCCATTCATTCTTACATCAGCCCATTACACAGATTTATCATGACTTATTTGATTTTATAATTCACAATTATGTAAAATTCAAGTATAATCTTTTAAGGTTTGGTTCCAAGCGAAATCTCGATGAAAATTCCTTCCCCATGGGCCTCAGGGCAGTCTGGTTATGTGTAAGCTGACAATTGTCTTGGACACTCCCTCTTCAGTGAGAAGTCTGGAGTAGAATGTTGACCATATAACTTTTCTCTGGGGGAACACTCTGTATCCTATGCAAAATTATTCTTCCATTTGACTAAATGTAAGTAAGTGGATAAATATTACACTAGATTATTGTACTCTTTTGTGGTAATTCACAAAGCATAGTTCAATAATGCTCCAATAGTCACTCAGGAATATTTTCCAAGATGCCTACTCATTTGCAGTTAGGTCAGCATGATGTAATCAAAAAATTATTGGGAGGATATCAGGGGACTCAAAGAGCGGTTGGGAGGAGGGAGTAATTTGGTTTGTTGTGTACTTTTCCAGTTATATGCTACTGCATGTGTAATACATATGGACATCTGCTTTCTCTCTATGAAAATAAGAAATGGGTTGTTGTGAGATTCAAATGAGATAATTCATGTGAAAATAAATAAACATTTAAAACTACTACAGAGTTTTAAGTATTAAATTTTCTTAAACCAGCAGATTTCTCTAGGGTTTTTCTCCCTTTTCTTATTTCTGAACCAATAATTCCTGTATCTTTCTGAAAACTAAATTTCCTACTGAACCTCTACTCTAGTAGTCTTAGCAAGGCACTAGTCTTTTGAAAAACTCTGTCCCTGACACACATTCCTTCCTTTAAATGGAGAAACTGAGAAAATGACATATATCCATGACCTCTGCAATGCTCTGGTTTTCTTTAACTTTTTAAGTTACTCACATTTCAAATATAAAAGTTGGAAATTGGTAATAGCTATAAAAATGAAAATATATTAGAAATCTCATAACATTCGTATTTGAATGCCAGCATCCACAATAATGCAGCCATAGCAAATAAGCATATAAAACAGTGATCGGCATAGTACAAGGCAAAAGAAGTGGTCCCGTAAGTGGAAATAACAGCAACCTCGCAAAGTTAGGTTCATGCAGACCAGCAAGTAAGAACCAAAGCTTTACCACTTAAGGGCTGGAAAAATAAAGACTTAAAGGAAAACAAAATGCAACATCTATTATACTAACCAACTGACACAAAAAATAAAAAATACTAATTCATGTATAAAATGTATAAGACTTGCTATTACATTTATAAATAATTCTGTATCAAAATAAAAAGGCTATTATGAAAGCAGTATATATATATATACACACACACTAATTAAAAGAACACATACATTTCTATCGATCAAAGATATATGTAAAATTTTAAGAAAAGTAAGTACATTACAAAATATAATGTTAATTTTAAACAAAAGGCTTTATATTATTTTTATAAAATAAACTTAAGTTTTAAACTTGGTAAAATTCTGGATTTACCTTTTTCCAAAAATATTTTTGGACTGTGATTTTGCATTAAAATAAGTATTTGTAGCATTTTAATTGTAAATTAGCTTCACTACAGTTTCAAATATAAAAATAAACAAGTATGAAATTGACCAAAAAAAAAAAAAAGGATGGTACCTTACTTTCTCTTTTGCTTATATACTGTTCAAATATTCAAATACACCACTATGAAACGGCATACATATTTTCTACTTAAAAGTAAATTGGTGATTAGAATCTCATTATTTTTCCCTACATATTTTCTTTAATTATCAATTTCTGGGGAAAAAGAAAAAAATAATTCACCTATAGAAAAAAATCCTAGGGAATCAGTAGGTAAAGAAAGCAAATAATTATCACAAAGTTTAAGATATGGTCAATATATTTTTTCTATTAACATTTTTATCCTAGGTTCTCAACCTTTTATATTTTCTTCTATTTCTGTGAAGAATTTTTTTTATTTCCATACAGCTTTGAGGTGCTAGAGTAGTTCAAATAAAGAACATATATGAGAGAACAATCCTGAGTAAAAAACTGGTACTGAGAATTTACTGAATATGGTAAAGAGAATATAGATATAGCTAGTTTTAACAAAGAGCCGTGAAGCTGTCTCTGGAGATATAAAATTTTGAGAAATTGAGAAGTTAACATTCAAACTAAGCACAAAAGGACAAATATAAATGATGTTTTGGATTATCTGTGCATAGGCTATAAAAGTGTAGCTTGTAATATGCATGATTTTTATTGCTTAATCTTAATGATACAAAATTTTCTTTCCTGTTGTTTTTAACATTGTGCACTGTTTTATGTTTCAGGCAAATATACTAAGGAGGAAAAAACCAGACACACAATGTCCTCAAGGGTCAAATTGACTTAATCTGTAGACTTAAAGGCACAAAAGTTATCATTCACCATTTTGATAGAATTTAAAGTTCGAATTGCAACTTTATTTTTATTTTTAATGTTCTGTGATTCCCTATTTTTCATACCAATTATGAGTATACCATTTGAGTATCATAATGGCACTCTTACATAGTCTGTAAGACCTGGAATACTAAGTTTAAATTTTAATTTGATTCAAAAACATGTTGCACACATCCAGCTGAGTAAATGTAGTACACAAATCTCTGTGTGATAATTTTCCACAGTGCCTTAAATTTTAGGGCTCATCTTGCAAAAAAAACCAGACAATAATTCTGGACTATTTTTAAATCTTAGTTCTAAACCATGAATGTGACAAATCTTGCTAGGTGGACTCGGATTCTTGAGCACATGGATGTAAATCCTAACGTGCCGCCTATAAACCATCTGATCAAAGGTAAGTTATTCAACCATTCAAAAGTCCTATTTCTTAATTTGCAAAATGTGTTAATAATTCTACCTACATCTCAGAATTGTTGTGAGGATTAAACAGGAATATATGTATGGTACAGCACAACGTGAGTTTCTGTAATGTAAGTAATATCATATACAACTAGAAAATAAGGAAAATGTATCGATTTTATCACAAAATCATGTGATAAAAACACATAAATGTATTTTATTATTTTATTTTAATGTATTTATCATTATTATTATTATTATGCATTTAAAAACATAAATGTATTTTTTCCTGGCCTGTTTATTTTAGAGTTACCAAGTAACAGCAGCTTAACACAAAATACACAAAGTCAGCTAAACACAACGGAGCCAAGAAAGAGTGTAAGGGAATTAAAAAATACTCGAATGCTTTCAAAGTAGTATTATTTAATAAACAAGTTACATAAAGGAACAATCAATAACCTCATGTTTGTGCTACTTCTTCACAGCTCTGAGGAAATGAAGGAGCACATCACAGCTACCACTTCAACTGGTGACATAATGTGCCACAAAGGAATGGAATCTATCAGACTACAAGACTGATGCGAGCTGTGGGATACAAAGGGTGTATATTGAGCATTTCTAAAATTATAGAACTGTGATAGTTTGTTTAAACCTGATTGGATTACATGCTCTTATCTACTGTAGTTAACAAGTAACACTCTTTGGAAAGTGTCCAATTCATTTTTCATCACCTTGTACACCAAAGTACACGGTATCCATCTATTCCCTATCACTTCTTGGCTCAGTCTGGCTCCTTTGTCTTAGAAGTTCTTTCTGCATGATTCTTTCTGATCTTTGTTTATGTTGCATATGTCTTCTTCATTCAACGGACTCAGCTCTTCCTTTCCATCAAGTTACCTTCAACTTTTTTTTTATGAAGTTCTATATTTGCTGGAGTATTTACTTTAGTCACTGAAAATTTAACATGCTTTTGATTATGCTAGGATTTTTTGCAGGATCATTATTGCTTTTTATTAATGTTCTAGTAAGAAAGCTGCTTGGGTTTTAAGTTGTCTGTTCCAGGACTATTTCCCACAAAAACGTGTCATTTTTTAATGTGTAGGTTTCTAAGGAATACACACATACACACACGCACACACACAACCAGTAGACTTTGCTTATTTTAAAATTCTGGAGAGACCAAAGTTTCATTCAGATGCAAGTATTGATATAAGTGGGTATGTTATAGGAACAAATTTTAAATTTTAATATAGCTATTATTTTAGAGCAATGAATTACTTTATTTTATTGCAGATATGGTTTAATACAGCTATTCAGCACAAAATCACTACCTATTATTTTCACTTTCCTTTAAATAACTGGTATAATAAAGGTACTTACTGGCTGAAGCCTGAGGTTGCATGCGAGGTATTCCTCCATTTGGCACTTGAAAATTTGAGTCACTTCTGCTGCTTTTCACTGAGTCAACTTGTGTACTAGATGGTCGGGACAGGTTTGGAAGACTGCGTCTTAGTTTTTCTGTAACAAGAGAATTTAATGAAAAAAAAAAACAAAACCATTCTTTTAGATGAAGAAAGAGTTAAAATATTAATTGGCAATCAAAAACTGAATTCTTTAAGTATTCAGCCTATATTAGAAGAGTTAATAGGAAGTACATGTCCTATAACAACTCAACCCAGGTTCTATAAATGGGTAGAACAAAACCTTTAAGAAGAGCCAGAAATCAATTAAATAAAAATTTACATAGAGACCACTTCATGAGTAGGACAAAGCAATACTAACATAATCAAGTAAAATTCACTTTCTTCTTTATTTGTGTATTGATTCACTAGTAATAAAACAGTAAACTGACTAAACTTTTGATCTACTTGTCTGAAATACAAAACCCTGGTAAAAATTTGTTACATACTGAAATATGAAGGAAAATTGTTTTTCTAGAAACATTCTAATTACCTTCATTTTTAACACTGCTTGTCTGTAGATCTGTGGGATGACCCTGAAGTGAAAGGCGAGGTTGCTGTAAGCGGCTAATCATAGGCTGTGGGGACACTCTACTATATTCTATTCCCCGAGCAGGAGATCGTGAACGAGGTGAATTTCTGGGTGACTGCTTAGGTGATGGTCGAGGTGAATTGCGTGGTGATGGTGAAAACCTGTTAACAGCAGGGTATACTGCATGATGCATATTGTCATCTTCATCATCTAAACTTTGCGCATCAAGTTCCTGATCACTAAAAGTGCCCCGCCTTGTAGAATTGCAAGATGAACCAGAACTGCGCCGAGATGTGGTGGCTGCATACTCTTGACGGAGACCTGACAATAATGAATGTGTTATTTCATTTCTTTAGGTGTATTTTTAAACATTTAAATATTTTTGAAGTTTAAAAACAAAAGAATACTATTGAGAAATTCAAACAGGGTATAAAGTGTAAAGGAAAACTCCCTTTCCACTTGAATCATCTTACACATTCTCCCATATGCCTAAAACATTCAAAAGATTATTTTTAAATTGAATGGAATTCTATAAACTTTTGCCCAATCCAAAATTTTCTTCTTAAATCTGAAATCTATAGTAGAGACAGAATGATAAACTTGAAAATATTCCTACTCCTAAAGACAATAATCGAAATTTGAGATCAACATTTAGGAAGTATTAAGGGAAAACAATTACTGTGCAACCAATGAAAAGAATACACCAGTGGATAAATAAACTCGCCGGATACTAAATTCTTTGAATTGATATTATTGATGAAGGAAACTTCTATCCCACCCTCAGGAATTCAATACTTGGGCATAAATGAATTTCAATTGCTTCACGACCCAAGACTTCAGTAAAACAAGCTTAAATTCTAAGCCATCAAGTACAAATTATCAAAGGGCTCCCCTATGTATCCTGACATCTCCAGAAACAGCCAAGGAACCTTAGGCCCTTCAAATAGTATAAAAACTTCTGGAACAAAAACAAATGTTGATAGATATTCAATGAAGAAAAAAACTACTATTCAAGAAAAGTACAGAATTTAGCTAATATTTTGAGCAAGTCCTGCTATAACTATGGACAAATGGACAACCTAATTTAAAGATCTCTACTATTATATAGTAGTATTCAAACTATGCACTTATGCACCCAAACTATGGGTACTTATGCACAGATAGTTCTATTGATATGGTACCCCAAGAAGTGGGTGAGAATCACACCAGGGTATCTGTAAAACTACAGATTCCTGGGGCCTATCTGGTCCTTCAGTCAAGCTACAAGTTTTACTAGTAACCAACAAGTTACTTAGTGTCTCATTACAGCAAACACAGCATTAAAGAGACCTAACAAAAGATAGCAGACCAGTGAAGAGCACTGTTTTACAAAGAAAAACACAGATCCCAAAGCAGGCCCTCCAGCACTAGCGGATCCTAAGGAAGCAACAATCTCTATGGGATTGTGTTTTTCTCATATTAAAAATATGGGGGCTTAACCAGGCAACAGCCAAAATCTGTAATTCTACATTTCTGTTAGGAAAAAAACCACACACACAAACACAAAAAACCAGGGCGCCTGGGTGCCTCAGTTGGTTAAGCCACTGCCTTCGGCTTGGGTCATGATCTCAGAGTCCTGGGATAGAGTCCTGCACCAGGCTCCCAGCTCCCTGGGAAGTCTGCTTTTCCCTCTGACCTTCTCCCCTCTCATGCTCTCTCTTTCTCTCTCAAATAAATAAAATCTTAAAAAAAAAAACCCCACATACACGCACACACAAAAAAACCCCAAAATAAACAAAAAACCCCTGAAGAAACAATACTTTAAAACATCTGCTTAAAAAAAAAATCATTTGCTTAAAACAAAACAAAACAAAACAAAACAGGCATTTGAAGGCAGTATAGGGCACATTTTTAGCATCTTTTTTTTTTATTCACCAGAAAAAGAAATATTTGTGCATGAGGCTGGCTTAAAAAGAACGATTAAAGTAAGGCTAAAATTTCTTTTGTTACCAAAACACAGTAAGAAAGTGACAGCAAATAGCTGGTTGAGTTGCTAACAAAATCCTGGGGTCTAAAAAGTCAGAGTTCAGAGAGGAAATGAGACAATTGACTCTAAGTTATAGTGAGGAAGCATTCTTTCTTCTTTCACATCCCTGACAAAAACTAGCCTCTCACTAGCTGAAAATACCAGTCTCAGTGAGGAGTTATATAGAATTACAGAAGAAAAAAGAGTACCATATTATTAGTTTCTAGGGCTTAAGATAAATAAAGCAAGCACCAAATCTTTGTTTTCCTATGCGAAGTAGTGTAGAAATGGGAAATGAATCAGTAGGCTAACACTCTGCAGTTTCTTAATAAATGTTATAGTTTAATAAAACTACATATTTTTATAAAGGGGCCTAATATAGAAAGCATTTCATTAAGTTATAGCAACGCTCCATATTACCCTTAGTCAGCTGTCAACACTCTGAACTGTGTACTTCAAGAATCTTTTCATTGTAAAGATTAAAGGGATCACTTTAGAGAGATTGCTTGCTTCAGAACTAAGCTTGTGGTATCTTACGGTAAAATGTATAGTCAAACCATAATACTTTACTAAAAACATAAAACAATCCCATCCTCCCTAAAAGCCTTTTAAAAATGTGTACCATTATCAGTACAATTAGGTGAGGATATTTCACATGTTCAAGTTTTCCTGTTTCTTCAGGTTGAGAATCCTTTTATGATCTCCTGAGAATGACACTGTCATTTTCTTAGTCTGATTATTTTCACTTACTCTTTTCATTCCTCATCTTTATTTATTCATGTTTTGTGTACTGAAATATTTTTTTAAATCTTATACACAAATATGAAAAGTAAAACTATATAAGTAAGAATGAATTGCCATTTCCATTAAAAAGAAATGTAGAGGCAATAATAATACTCTCACCACCATCTTAAAATGAAAGCCAGGGCATCCATAAACCCTTAATATAGTATGAAAAATTCTGTGCACATGTGCATTTTGGGATGGCAAGGGATATAATTTTTATTGGATTCTCAAGGGTATCTGTGACCTAAGAAGTTGCAAGGACCACTCTGCAGCAAAGCAAGATCATAGGCTTCACTTCATTTAATGTCATAATTCCAATTTTCTCATAAAGGTCTTTTTTTTGTAGTCTATATCATATATTCTGAGATTATGCCCCCAAGGGGGAATAATTGGTTCTTGGGGTATGAAAAAAATCTTAGTTACCATAATAATTTGTGGTCCTCATAGTACATAAAGATATGCAGGGTGATCTGTGGTATTAAAATATCATGGTGGGAGGAGGTAGGCAAAAAGGAAAAAAAAAATATCTGAAAAGGCACTCTTGGGTGGCTAATAACGGAAAAAGGTTGAGAAACACTGATCTAGAATAAGAAAACACAAAGTCAGAGTAATAACTACTCTAGAGAGTTCTTGCACAAAGTAACATACAGGGTATGGTTACCAGTCACTGAAGCAGAGTATTACCTGCCTTTCTTTGCTCCTCACACAAGAAGTTTTATGTAAAATGAACTCTAAAAATACGTTAATGAACAAGCAAGTCTATATGTTGAATAAGCCACTGAAATTTCAACAATTGTTACTATTCTTCCACATCTTAAGACCTACTTAATAACCCCAACAAAATTATACCTCAACTAGACCTCAACTTTAACAATTAAAATACTTACTTTCTTCCTGCATCCGAGCTAGAATCTGTACATCGGTTACATCATTTAGCTTATAATTGGATCCAATTGAATCTTCATCTAATTCTGAAGCACTTAACTCACTGTCTATAGAGGATTGAGGGCTGAGTGGAGGATTTCTGTCTGATGAACCTTTCAAATTACCTTAAAAAAAAAAAAGATTTGAAATTTGGTCAAACAAAAACTGAATAAACATCTGTTCTAATTAATTTTATATTAAACCTTTGATCCGGTTCACCATTATTCTGCTTTTTTTGTTTAAAAAATTCCTAAATACTGAAATTAAAAATTGACGTTAGTAAGAATAAAGAGGATGGAGCACCTGGCTGGCTCAGCAGTGGAGTGTGTGACTTTTATCTCAGAGTTGTAAATTTGAGCTCCAAGTTGGGTGAAGAGATTACTTAAAAAAACAAAAGATAAAATCTTAAAAAAAAAATAAAGAGGACTATAGGGTCTCCTTCATAATGTTATAGCATAAAAACAAAACATTTTAACTATAAATTATCTATCCTCTTATGAAACAATTATGAAACAATTATGAAACAATTTTACCACAGTGCTTGGCAAGTAGGTAGTATCCAATACATGTTAGAGGATTCCAACTTTTATAAGACAGCCAGTGGAACTGCTTATAAACAGATGAATTTATGATGTGTTTTCTCCTCTCAAAGTTACTCGTTAGCAAATACCATTATTTTTTTCCCTGAATAAAAGCATCTACTTTTCCTAAGCAAGAAAACTATAATTTGAGGAAAATCAAGATTCCTTAGAGATTTAGGAACAAACCAAAAAAGAACACTATGCTCATTTTTCCTACATTATGCCATGTTTACAAAATTCCTTTGTCAAACTAGTAATGGGGATCCAAAGAGCCCTCTGAAATTCAGCAGTGAAGCACAAAGATGGGATAAAGAAAATAAATAGATTTAAAAAAGCATTTAATCACTCAAAACAAAAAGGGATAGAAGACAGGTCAGAGGAATAAAGGATATACTTATTAACTTATAAAATAATAATAATTTAGTTATAAATAAATGGTTTAAATACTTAGTTATTTAAATATTTATTTAGTTATAAATAATAACTTAGTTCTAAGGAAATGCTTTCATCAGATCATCAACTTCTGGTGAAGCATAAAATCCCAACATTGTTACTAATATTTCTAATACAGATTGATTTGAAATCAATCAATCAATCAATTCTCAGAACTCTTTACCATAAAAGTCAGCTTTCACAGTGTTATATGTAATTGATGAATCCCTAAATTCTACACCCGAAACCAACTTTACCATATATGTTAACTAGAATTTAAATAAAAACTTGAAAAGAAAGAAAAAAGTCAGCTCCATCATGAAAGGAATATAAGTAAGGGTTAATGTGTACATTATGAAGAAGAACACAGTACATATGATAGGAAAAGTACTACAAGTTCAAGCTCAAATAGTGCCCAAATAAAATTCTTTGTATTAAACAAGTATTTTTAGGATGCAGTCATGGGTGAAATAAATAGCAAGTAACAACTTACATACAAAGTAAACAGCAGGATCAAAAGAGTCAACAGACTAGGAAATACAACAGGTCAAAAATTTGGGGTGGTTAACAATAACCTTAATTTTTAAAGAAGCTGCAATAATTAGCCATAACAGCAGCAGCATTAAGAGTTAACCAGGGCCTGAATTCCGAAGAACAGTAAATTAGAACATGTCCGTCACAGAACCACAGTAAACATTCTTTCCCTGAGTTACAGCAGTCTATCCCTCCCCTATCATTTAGGGCTCCACTCTGTTGGCACATTTCACATATGGCCTTCTACTACTCGTTAAGTGCAATATCAAAGCTTACTAAATAAAGCTTGAATTGTTTAACAAAATAAGTGAAAATAAGAGCTCTTATTTTTAGTGATGCCAGGTGACTCAGTTGATTAAGTGGCTGCCTTTTGCTCAGGTCATGATCCCAGGGTCTTAGATCAAGTCCTGCATCCAGCTCCTTGTTCACTGGAGAGTCTGCTTCTTCCTCTGCCTGACACTCCCCCTGCTTGTGCTCTCTCTCTCTGACAAAGAAATAAAATCTTTAAAACAAAAACAAAAAACCAAAAAACTACCAAACCTGGAAAATGCTATTTAAACAAATAGAGCTCTTATTTTTAGCTTTTACAGCCCAATCAAGCTATTCGGCAAACATCTATTGGTTAATCCAAAGCTTGTTAATCTAATCAAGCAAGATCTACAAACTTTCGAGTACATGCTAAAAAAAACCTTCATGGATGTAACCTGGTCTATTTGTATCCCTGGGACCTAAAATAGTACCTGGTGCTCCTCACTGATATTTTCTCTAAGCACTTAAAAGTTTCATAAATAAAAGAACTTGAACAACTGATGATTACGTTATTTTTGAGGTAGGGCAATAAATTCCTTAATTACTCATTTCATTTTCTCCTTACCCGAATTTCCAGGAAGTATTAGCTGTTTGACTATAGGAGGTCGCACTGGGGTTGAGGATGGAGAATTGAAACCACTGCTGTATGGGCTACTTGCATTTGGACTGTAAGGACTTGTGTAACTCATGGAGTTGAAAGGATTATTATATAAATTCTGCCTCTTGAGAGCTGTGTTAATGAGAAGGGGAGAAATCAAATTTAATAACTGAGAAAAGTTAACATTTTACTTAAAAGTTTTTCTTATTGGAAAATTCATTTAAGTCATTATCTCAACTTAAATACAGAAACATTCTTATAGTAGTAGGAGAAAATACATCAAATTAGGAATTCCAACAATATATTTCCATTACCTTCAATTGTGCTATGCAAATAAAACAGCAGCTACACCAAACAAAAATAATATCACAGGAAGAATATCTTCTCAACAAATTATTAGCCATTAAATTAATTTACTCCTATCTTGTCAGAAAGTTTGTTCCAACTGTATCAATCCTGAATAGCCTTAAAAAATGAGATGAATGAAAAAGTCTATTTGTGTTTTCTCATTTTTCTATAACAAGCATGTACTGCAAAGAAAAAGAAAAAAAAAAACCCTATGAAATAAGATTTAAAAACAGTCTTTCCAGGGGTGCCTGGGTGGTTCAGTCAGTTAAGCCTCTGCCTTCAGCTCAGGTCATGATCCCAGGGTCCTGGGATCATCTGGCTCTCTGCTCAGCGAGAAGCCTGCTTCTCCCTCTCCCTGCTGCACCCCCTTGCTTGTGCTCTTCTGCCCTGACAAATCAATAAATAAAACTTTAAATAAATAAATAAATAAATAAATAAATAAATAAGGGACTCCTGGGTGTCTCAGTCAGTTAAGCCTCTGCCTTCAGCTCAGGTCATGATCTCAGGGTCCTGAGATAGAGTACAGCACTGGAAGCTCCTTACTCAGTGGGGAGCCTGCTTACCCCTCTGCCTGTTGCTCCCTCTGCTTGTGCTCTCTCTCGCTCTGACAAATAAATAAAAGTCTTTAAAAAAAAAAAAAAGTCTTTCCAAGGTTTGGATTTTTGAAAAAATAATAAAGTAATATTGACTACTTAGACCAGGTTAAGGTCAAGCATGTGAGAATTCTTTTTTTTTTTTTTTTTAAAGATTTTATTTATTTGCTACAGAGAGAGATATCACAAGTAGGCAGAGAGGCAGGCAGAGAGAAGAGGGGGGGAAGCAGGCTCCTGCTGAGCAGCGAGCCTGATTTGGGGCTCGATCCCTGGACCCTGAGATCATGACCTGAGCCGAAGGCAGAGGCTTAACCCACTGAGCCACCCAGGCGCCCTGAGAATTCTCTTTTTAAAAATAAAAAAGCCTCCCCAGCCTCAGTTTTCTGACCCAAGAATACTTCTGCCAAAAGAGGGAAAAAAATTTATGCTATGCATATAAAATTATAGAAACAGTACCAAAGTAGAACTAAGATACTGAGTGCAATTATATACAAGAAATACACTTAAAATAATATTTATTTCCTCTATTCTATTCTAAAATCCATAGCTTATTCAATACTTCTAACCACTGGCAAAGCAATATGTAGAACATATAGACAAATGTGACATGGCACTACTTTTAAGAGGCTTACAAACAAGTAGTGCAGGCAGAAAAAACCCAATGATTTCAGGGCAAAATGAAACGAGTACTATCATGAAGGTGTAAGGGGCTGTGGAACTTTTGAGATAAAAGTAATTCATTACAACCGAGAGAAACCAGGTAAGCCTTTTTGGAATGAAGCACTGGGGCAGTCTTGAAGAGGATGAGCAGCAATGTGATAGACACTGAAAATGAGCAAAGACTGTGCTTTCATCTGTGTTTATAATAGGAACAAAAGCAGTGGCTTGAAAATACATAATATGTTCAGGGAGAAAGAGTGAGTAATATAGAAAGGTAAAGCACATAGCTGAGGGACAAAACAGGAAAATCCGGCTGGGCTAGGTCACGGAAGTCCTGGAAACTATGCTTAGGAGAATGACGTTTATTCATATCAGTGAATTTTGAGCAAGAGTAATATGATCTGATCACTTTAGGAAGAAAACTGATGGACATTTTTATGTTGAATAGATTGGACTGAACTAGGCAGCAGAAGTGACAAGTATTAAAAAAAAGAAAAAAAAGAATAAGTATTAAAAACTAGAAGGATCACTAAAGTAAACAAAGTAAGATGTGTCTTTAAAGTTTCTGACTTATCTACTGGGAAGAGTAGTGCTTTGGAGAGAAGGAATATGTTTTCTGTTTAGATTTTCTGTTTAGTTGGATGATGTAGAAGCTGGACAATGCAGTTTTGTCCATATTCACCATTAGACAACATGCCACACTTTAAACATATTTAGGATGTAGTATGTGCCATGTTCTCAGAAATACACATCTCTAGGAATGCATCCATTTCTTCCAAATTGTTAAATTTGCTGGTGTATAGTTGCTCATAATATGTTCCTATAATTGTTTGTATTTCTTTAGTGTTGGTTGTGATCTCTCCTCTTTCATTCATGATTTTATTTATTTGGGTCTTTCCTTTTCTTTTTGATAAGTCTGGCCAGGGGTTTATCAATCTTATTAATTCTTTCAAAGAACCAGCTCCTAGTTTCGTTGATTTATTCTACCGTGGTTTTTTTTTTTTTTTTTTCGTTTCTATTTCACTGATTTCTGCTCTGATCTTTATGACTGCTCTTCTTCTGCTGGGTTTAGGCTTTCTCTGCTGTTCTTTTTCCTGTTCCTTTAGGTGTAGGGTTAGGTTGTGTACTTAAGACCTTTTTTGTTTCTTGAGAAAGTCTTGTATCGCTATATACTTTCCTCACAGGACTGCCTTTGCTATGTCTCACAGTTTTTGAACAGTTGTGTTTTCATTTTCATTTGTTTCCATGAATTTGTTCAATTCTTCTTTAATTTCCTGGTTGACCGGTTCATTCTTTAGTAGGAAGCTCTTTAGGCTCCAAGTATTTGAGTTCTTTCCAACTTTCCTCTTGTGATTGAGTTCTAGCTTCAGAGCACTGTGGTCTGAAAATATGCAGGGAATGATTCAAATCTTTTGGTACCAGTTGAGACCTGATTTGTGACCCAGGATGTGATCTATTCTAGAGAATATTCCATGTGCAGAAGAATGTGTATTCTGTTGCTTTGGGATGGAATGTTCTGAATATATCTGTGATGTCTACCTGGTCCATTGTGTCATTTAAGGCCTTTATTTCCTTGTTGATCTTTTGCTTGGATGATCTGTCCATTTCAGTGAGGGGGGTGTTAAAGTCCCCTACTATTATTGTATTATTGTCAACATATTATTTTGATTTTATTAATTGGTTTTATAGTTGACTGCTCCCATGTTAGGGGCATAGATATTTAAAATTGTTAGATCTTCTTGTTGGAGGGACCCTTTGAGTATGATATAGTGTCCTTCCTCATCTCTTATTATAGTCTTTGGCTTAAAATCTAATTTATCTGACATAAGGATTGCCACCCCAGCTTTCTTTTGATGTCCATTAGCATGGTAAATTGTTTTCCACCCCTGCACTTTAAATCTGGAGGTGTCTTTGGGTCTGAAATGAGTTTCTTGTAGACAGCATATTAATGGGTTTTGGTTTTTATCCATTCTGATACCCTGTGTCTTTCGATTGGAGCATTTAGCCCATTTACATTCAGGGTAACTATTGAAAGATATGAATTCAGTGCTACTGTATTGCCTGTAAGGTGACTGTTACTGTATATTGTCCTTTCCGGTCTACTACTTTAAGGCTCTCTCTTTGCTTAGAGGACCCTTTTCAATATTTCCTGTAGGGCTGGTTTGGTGTTTACAAATTCTTTTAGTTTTTGTTTGTCTTGGAAACTTTTTATCTCTCCTTCTATTTTCAATGACAGCCTAGCTAGATATAGTATTTTTGGCTGCATGTTTTTCTCATTTAGTGCTCTGAATATATCATGCCAGTTCTTTCTTGCCTGCCAGGTCTCTGTAGATAAGTCTGCTGCCAATCTAATATTTTTACCACTGTATGTTACAGACTTCTTGTCCTGAGCTGCCTTGAGGATTTTCTCTTTGTCCCTAAGACTTGTAAGTTTTATTATTAGATGATGGGGTGTGGACCTATTTTTATTGACTTTGAGGGGGGTTCTCTGTGCCTCCTGGATTTTGATGCTTGTTCCCTTTGCCATATTAGGGAAATTCTCTACTATAATTCGCTCCAATATACCTTCTGCCCCCCACCTTTTTTTTCTTCTTCTAGAAACCCAATTATTCTAATGTTGTTTTGTCTTATGGTATCACTTATCTCTCAAATTCTTCCCTTGTGGTCCAGTAGTTGTTTGACTCTCTTTTGCTCAGCTTCTTTATTCTCCATCATTTGGTCTTCTGTATCACCAGTTCTCTCCTCTGCCTCATTTATCCTAGCAGTAAGAGTCTCCATTTTTTATTGCACCTCATTAATATTTCTTTGATTTCAGCTTGGTTAGATTTTAGTTCTTTTATTTCTCCAGACAGGGTTTCTCTAATATCTTCCATGCCTTTTTTGAGCCCAGCTAGCATCTTGAGAATCATCATTCTGAACTCTAGATCTGACATATTACCAATGTCATATTGATTAGGTCCCTAGCCTTCAGTACTGCCTCTTGGTTTTTGTTTTGTTTTTGTGGTTTTTCCGCCTTGTCATTTTATCCAGATAAGAATATATGAATGTGAGAATAAAAAACTAAAAGGGTGGCAAAGACCCCAAGAAAATGTACTCTAATCAAATCAGAAGAGACCCCAAATCGGGGGGAGAAGAAAGGGGTCAAAAGAAATAAAAAAAAATGAAATACATATATATGTATGTATATATATATATGTATATATTAGGTGAATAGAACATAGCCACCCACTTGATTTTAGGTGAATTTTGGTCTCTTAGAAGAAAATACCTCCCAAAATTTTAAAGAATGAAAAACTTATATATATACAAAAATAAGGGTGAACACAATAAAGGGGTGGAATATGACTGTAAAGATGAAAATTTAAAAAAAATTCTAGAAGAAGAATTGATAAGTTGGTTGGAAAAAAGTGGGGCTGGAGACTAGAACACCCTGTGCTAGATCTGGGGTATATTTTGATTTATTAGAAGAAACTGTATCCCAAACTTTTTTTTAGGAAAAAAAAAACCTTGTTTATATACAAAAAATAAAATTAGATACAATGACGTTTATGATAAAATATGACTGTAATAATGAAGGTTTAAAAAGATTTTTTTAGAAAGGTATTGTTAAGATAAACTAGTTAAAAAACATCACAAGAGGAAAGAGGAAAAGTTAAAAAAAATTAGAATCAGAAAATAAAATTTAAAAAATTTAATTAACTTTGCCAAGACTAAAGAATCATGGGGAAAAAGCCATGAATTCCATACATTCCTTTCCCCTAGCTCTGAAGTTCCGCTGTTCTCCTTGATTAGTGAGCTTGGTCTTGGCTGGATGTTCTTGCTGATCTTATGGGGGAGGGGCTGTTGTAGCGATTCTCAAACCTGTTTCCCCAAGGCAGAACTGCACCGCCCTTGCCAAGGGCCAAGGCTAAATAATCTGCTTGGGTTCGCTCTAGGAGCTTTTGTTCCCTGAACACTTTCCGCAGAGCTTTGGAGGATGGGAATGAAAATGGCGGCCTCCCAATCTCTGGCCCGTAGGAGCTGAGAGCTTGGGGCCTCACTCCTCAGTGCACCCTGGGAGAAAAGCAATCACTCCCGTCTCCCTGGTCTCCAGCTGTGCTCCAAGCTCACCCAGTATGTGACCGAGCGTTTCTGTTTCTGGTGCATGGCCCCATTTGGAGTCTCCATACCCAGCAGATTCCTGCAGCGCTGCTCTTCTGGCAGAGGAAGGTGGGTCTCCCCGGATCTGTCACTTGTGGGGTCCCTGCTCAAAGAGCAGTGGCCCGACTGCTGGATCATGGTTTAAGGTAACCCCAAGCTGAAAGCTCACTCCTCGGCTCGGTCTCTGTAGTCGGCTTCCCCACTCTGATACCTGTGAGCTCTGCCACAGATACCTCTGATCCTTCTGTGACCCAGCGAGACCTGAAACCACACTGTCACCACGAGGGCTCCACTCCCAGTTAGCCTCCGGAGCGATGTCCCTCAGGGGAGCAGACTCCTAAAAGTTCGGATTTTGTGCTCTGTTATTCACCACTTGCCGGGTCCTGGCCCCTCCCCCTGTGGTTTATCTTCCTTTCGCTTCGGATTCACTTCTCTGCACATCTTACCTTTCAGAAAGTGGTCGATTTTCTGTTCCTAGAATTGCTGCTCTTCTTCTCTTCGATCTCCTGTTGGGTTTGTAGGTGTTCGGAATGGTTTGATAACTATCTAGCTCAACTCCTACAACCTGATGTTATCTCAGTCTGCTACTCCTCCGCCATCTTGACTTTTCTCCCCACATTTGGCCAAGTTTTTTTTTCTTTTCCTTAAGATTTTATTTATTTATTTGACAGACAGAGATCACAGGCAGGCAGAGAGAGAGGGGGAAGCAGGCTCCCTTCTGAGCAGAGAGCCCGGTGTAGGGCTCGATCCCAGGACCCTGAGATCATGACCTGAGCCGAAGGCAGAGGTTTAACCCACTGTGCCACCCAGGCGACCCGAACAAGATGTTTTTAATAAACATCTAAATAGGGGTGCCTGGGTGGCTCAGTTAAGGATCTGCCTTCAGCTCAGGTCATGATCACGGGGTCCTGGGATCAAGCCCCACATTGGTCTCCCTGCTTGGTGGGAAACCTGCTTCTCCCTCTCCCACTCCTTCTGCTTGTGTTCCTTCTCTTGCTGCATCCCTCTCTGTCAAATAAATAAATAAATAAATAAATAAAATCTTAAAAAAAAATAAAAATAAAAAACCATCTAAATAACATCACCTAGGGGCACCTGGGTGGCTCAGTGGGTTAAACGTCTGACTCTTGATTTCAGCTTAGGTCTTAATCACAGGGCCATGAGATCAAGCATTGCACTGGGCTCTGCGCTTAGTGAGGAGTCTGCTTGAGTTTCTCTCCCTCGGCTCACACGTGTGTATACACACATGTGCTCTCTCAATAAATAAATCTTTAAATAATATCACCTAACTGGAATGAGTTAGAAATTTTCCAGTTATTACAAATCGTCTACTACCTTGTTTACATATTTCTAATAATCTTATGAATACAATTTAAATCAAGCTACAGGATATAATTCTAAAAACACTTAATATTCAGAAGAAACATTTTTGGTCTATGGCCACACCACCCTGAACACACCAATCTTGCCTGGTCTTGGAAGCTAAGCAGAGTCAGGCCTGGTTAGTACTTAGAGGGGAGAAAAAACATTTTTTAAAATTACATAAAAGTGTTTCCTTTTTTAAAAAGGATCCCCTACACAAGGAAAAAGTAACAATTTGGTGTCAAAACAGATTGAGAAGCTCTATAATCACATCTTATGTTATTTCCATATGATAACCACTACTTCTAGCCAACCAAGCTATGCTTTATTGTATGCCAATTTAACTGTTTAGTCTCCCCTTTGTCTTCCTCGAGCATTTTCAGCTTACACTCTAATAAGAGCACAATTTTAACAGTTAAGCAAAATAAGCAATTTTAAGTACATGGCTATCAAGTAAACACAAGGCAAAACAAAAGACAAAACAGAAAACCTATTTAGGATGAGTAATCACACATCAGTTCGTCATTACATAAGTATTCCAAAAAACAGGAACATTCTTGAGAGATTGAAATTCCAAGAAAGAGTCAATAATATTTTTCCTACATTTCTACCCACACTGGCATGCTATATTAAATGCCATAAGTAGTGACACATTTTGTCAGCTTTGTGAGTGCTATTAAACAAAAGAGCATAAAAGCAATCTGAACTAAAATGCCAAGTTAGAAACAGAAAACAAGGGAAGGAAAATGAATGCATTTATTAAGTACTTACTATGAGCCAGAGAAACATGTTAAGTTCTTGCATAAACATTATCATCTAGTCCTTAAAATAACCATACAAAGTTCATCATTCTTATGAGAAAACTGAGTTCACAGAAGTTAAATAATGCTCAGAGTCACTCAGTAACTAAGTGCTAGAGTGAGAATGATGTCTCTTAGGTTCTCAGCCTATACCTTTCCACCACATCAGAATTTTCCCCAAGGGTAGTAAGATGATTTTAGAGGATACTGAATCTCTTTTTTTTTAAAAAGATTTTATTTATTTACTTGAGAGAGAGAGAGAGAGAGAGCATGACAGGTCAGCGGGAGAAGCAGACTCCCCGCCAAGCAGGGAGCCCAATGTGGGACTCGATCCTGGGACTCCAGGATCATGACCTGAGCCGAAGGCAGTCACTTATCCAACTGAGCCACCCAGGTGCCCCCTATTTTTTTTTTTTTTAAACAGTTATTTGTTTTAACTTGTATTGGGAGAAAAAAAATAAAACTCTGCTGTATAAAACCCGTTGTTTCACGGAAATTTTTTTTTTTTTAACCTTTTTAAAAAATTTATTCACTTGAGAAAGAAAGAGAGAGCAAGTGAGCTCATGAGCAGGAGAGAGCATCAGAGGGAGAAGCAGATTCCCAGGTGAGCAAGGAGCTTGATGTGGGACTCCATCCCAGGACCCCAGGACCATGACCTGAGCCGAAGGCAAATGCTTAACCAACTGAGCCAGCCGGGTACTCCTGTGGATATTTTTTAGGATGAAATGAAATAAAAAATGAAAATATTGGGGGACAAAGCTATTAAGTAATAGCACAAGATTATGTGCATATGGCAAAAACTCATGATGGCATGCACAACGAGATTCAAAAAACACTATCAAAGAAAGAACAGCCTTCCTAAAAACATACCCACTCAACATTTATCTGGTTTTTTATTAAAGAAAGAGATGAACTTAAAAGTAAAATTATAGACATACCTGACATAGTTTGATCAAGTTTGTGGATAAGAGACTTTTTAGCACATTCAACATCAGGACTTGGGTAATCCAAAACTTGCCTGCACCAAACTAATGGGCTAACTGATTTCTGCATTGGTGTAAGTTTTTTCTTTGGTGATGAATACAGCCTAGAAGAAAACAAAAACGTAAGGGTAGCATTCATTATTAAGCATAAGGTCATAAGATAGAGATCCTTTTGGACAGATTTAAATTGGGAGAGGGGCACTGTACATGTCATAGATTATCTCCAAAATCATCCACATTTTACTTCATGCATAAAAAGAAAATTACACTAAACAAGCCAAATTTCAAATTTCAAATAAACCCAAATGAAGCCAACTGTCCATTCCTAAAATATGTCTTATTTTTCTTGTAGTCTCATTACAAAAACTATGAGTAAACATGTCTTTACAATAGTTAATTATGTTTTCACTAGTATTTAGCCAACTCCTTAGTATAACCATATCATTAAGTATTGTCTAGGAGACAGAATGAGGAGATAAATACCTTATTTTCCATCTCCCAGTCCCCTTCCTACCACAAACCACACAAAAATCTATTAGTGATTCATTCCTTTTAGTTAAGCAGTACACACTCTTATAGCCCTCTTTTCAAGCTATAAATTCTTAACAACTTAGTATGAATCCATTTATGAAGTTTACTTCAGTCTCAGGAAAGAAGAATGGACAGTATTTTATAAGCTCCTGTGGAAAGGATGCAAAAAGAAGAGGTAAGCATAAGACAAGGGAAGGAAACACTTAGTTTTTCTACTTCATAGTTTTTTCCTCAGATTGGTCTAGATTATGTCAATTGATACCGATTTATTTCAAATACGATGCCATATGAAAAATGTGAAGTTACTTGAATTCTAACCAGAGTGGTTCCCAAACTAAGATACCTTAAGTGGAATTAATGAAGTAAACAAAAGCATAATTGGATTTATCCACATAGTTAAATGTTTCAATAAGGCCAGGAGTTAGTAATTTCACATTTTATATTGATCAAGTTAGGGCAATAAAATGAAGTGTGTTCTGGCACAAATACTTAAATATATCTCTATCGCACTAGAATTGACGAACTACTTGCTAGTGACACTATATACATTTTCCATCTCTTTTCTCATCTCTCCTACTTATAACTTAGATGTGTCACTTACATCAACTATTTAACTCTTCTCAAGATAATCAAGATAACAGGGTAAATAATTTCTCTAGGCAACAATCCATGTTTATTTGGATAAAAATGGAATGAAATCTCAATTTATTAAATAACTTATTAACAGTTCAAAACAAAAAGAAACCAAGAGGGGGCTCATTCTCTTTCCAAGTTAAACACTACAAATGTTTCATAATCAAGCTCTGTCACAGCATTCCTATTTTAATTGTGATAACTATCCTATACAGATATTCTAGGTTAGCAAATACTTAGTAAACAAAACCTCTTAGGTGAATAAGCATTAATGAGATCACTTTCTAATAGTATCATCACTCTTTCAACATACAACTTTTCCCTACACTGACTGATGTCACACAGTTTACCCATATGATTCATGTGTACTTAGTTTCACAGCTAATAGTAGAGGAATATACTAATTGTAAAAAGTGCAAGGAGAGTGAGCCTCAAAAACATGCTCAAAAGAAGCTAGACCAAAAACACACATATTATATGATTCCATTTATATGAAATGTCTAGAAAAGAACACAGAGCAGAAATCAGATTACAACACCTAGGACTGGAACAAGGAATGGGGAAGAGATTTCTTTTAAGGTGACAGAAATGTTCTAAAATGTTGGTGGTAATGGCTGTGGTAACAATGTCATGATTGTAAATATACTATATTCTTGAATTATATGATGAGTTTTCTTGTACATAAATTACACAGGTATGGGTAAATTTTATAGTATGTAAATTATATCCCGATAAAGCTTTCATAAAAAATTGTAAGGTGCTTTTAGAATCTTTAAAAAGACAGAATCTACTATAAACTACTTGCATAAAATAATAATTCAACATCAATTACACTAAAGCAGCATTCTCTCTCCTATATTGCATGCATGGAAGCTTTCCTATTTTTGTTAATGGCACCATAACTCTTTCACTTATAAAAGCTAAAAATGTAAGAGTAATTTTAGATTCTTCTGTTTTATCTTCACCAATAATCTATTACCAAAGTCTTGCTGACCCTATATGACAAACTACCTTTCCTTCTGCTATTCCTATATTTACTTCCCTAACTGGTAATAGAGACTGCCCCTTCCTTCCATTAACAAATAAAGGTTAATGTAGCCACCTGTACATTCCTAGGGGAAAAGAGGGAGACAGCTTCAATAACCCCTGAGTATGCCCACTATCTCCTACCACTCTATCCTCTTATTTCAGTACCCTATCATGACCCCTCAGTCTAAAAATGGAGTACTATGGCCCAAATGGTATTGGCACAAAATTATTCTTTGGTAAAGGAACCTTTGGTTGAGGTTTCAAAGTACTTCTAAACCTGTCAGAGGACACATAAATTGAGTTGTAGCTCATAACTGAATCCTCTTTAGGAACTGAATCCCCATTTCAGTCCCTGAATTTTAAAGAAAAATCCCAAATAAAAATATTTGAATAACTATACGTATTACTCCTTTGTTTCTTACAAACACACAGACTTCTTCAAAATAACTTTTGCCTGCTAAAAACACTTTTCTCACTCTGGTGCTTTTCAAGTTTTTAAATAATAGCATTTGGCTTAATTAAGAGGGACTTCATTCTTATGGACACCACCAGTATATAGATGGCTAACGCAACTTAGAACAGGTTGAGATTTGTCAAGTTTTTACTTGCCAAGAAAACGTGAAACATATAACTTCATCACCCTAATTCTGTTAAAATGAAGTCATAGAGCCTCCATCCCTATCCAGCATCAGTAATGTAGGAGGCAAGGGGAAGTGAGCACCTCATCTCCCTTTCCCAGTCGTCTGTGTCAGTGGAGCCCAGTACAGAGCTGATTTTACATCCCATTCAACAAGGAGGGGAAAAAAAAGCCTTAGCTCCACTTTTGCTGACATAATGCCAGCATGGCCTGGCAGGGAGCGGAACATCTATCCCATGCACTACATCTAAATAAGACTGCCTACTAAAAAAGAAATATGATTATGAGTCTCCCAATATAACACCCAGAATGTCCAGGATACAGCTGGAAATCACTAATCATACCAAAAAAATAGTTAAAGGAGGAACAGAGAACAAAAACACTTGAGTCAAATTGAAAACAAAAAGCAAAATGGCAGACATAAAACCAACCACAGCAATAATTATACTAAATATGAACAAGAGTATAAACAATCTACTCAAAAGACATGGTCAGACTAGATTAAAAAAAAAAAAAAAAAGACCCAACTATACATTATCTATAGAAGAAACACCTAAGATTCAAAGTCACGATTAGGGGTGTCTGGGTGGCTCAGCTGGTTAAGTGCCTGCCTTCAGCTCAGATCATGATCCCAGGGTCCTGGGATCAAGCCCCCTGTTGGGCTCTCTGCTCAGTGGGTAACCTGCTTCTCCCTCTCCCTATTCCTGCTGCTCCCCCTGCTTCTGCTCTGTCAAATAAACAAAATCCTTAAAACAAACTAAATAAGTCACAAGTAGGTTGAACTAAAAGATGAGAAGATACACCATGCAAATAGTAACCTTAAGAGAGCTGGAGTTTAAGATAAGAAATATTAACTTGAGACAAAGAAAACATATAAATGTATCAGGAAGGTTTACAATCAAATGTGAAGATACCTAATAACGGCAGCAGAATAAAAGGAAAAAGAGGCAATTGAGAATTTTCTTTTTAAAAGATTTTATTTAAAAGAGAGCATAAGCAGGGGGAGCGGCAGGCAGAGGGAGAAGCTCTCTGCTGAGGCTCTCTGCTGAGCAGGAAGCCCAATGAGGGACCTCATCCCAGGATGCTGGGATCATAACCTGAGCTGAAGGCAGATGCTTAACCAACTGAGCCACCCAGGCACCCCTATTTGCTTTTCAATGGCTCCCTCTAACTACCTGAAAAAAGAACTACATAGAGAAATCAGTAAGGATATGGAACTCCTGAACATTATCAATTTTACTTTGCCGACAATTAAAGGACACTCAATCCACTAATAACAGAATACGTGTTCTTTTTAAGTGCACATGGAACATTCTTTCGGTCAGACCAATTCAACTACGAAAAAGTCTTTCTGGGTTTAAAATACCTGGAATTCTTCAAGCCACAATGGAATTAAATTAGTCACAACAGAAAGAAACTTAGTAAATCCCAAATATTTGGAAATTAAACAATACACATAAAAAGCACAGGTCCAAGAATATATCACAAAGTAAATTAGAAAACATCTTGAACTGAATAAAAGCAAAAATATAACATACCAATAATTAGGTGATGAAGACAGTGAAGTAGAGGAAAATTTATAATTTTAAAAACAAAGAAAAGAGGTCTCAAATCAACAATCTAAGCATAAAAAAACTGAGCAAATTAAACAAGGCAGTCATGAGGGAAAATACAAATATTAGTAAAAATCAGTGAAATAGAAATATAGGTGGGGGGAAAAACCCAAAGTTGGTTCTTCAAAAAGATCTAAAAATGGTAAATCTTTAGATTTACAAAAAAAAAAAAAAAAAAAAAAAAAAAAAAAAATAAAAAAAAAAAAAAAAAAAAAAAAAAAAAAAAAAAAAAAAAAGGTCAAAAAACACTAATTACCAAAGTTAGAAATAAAGAGTGAACATTGCTACAAACAAGATGTAAAGGAATATTATGAAAAATTTTATGCAAACAGGTAACTTAGATAGACTATACAAATTCCTAGAAAGATGTTACCAAACGGGACTCACAAAAAAACAAATTCTGAAGAGATTTATAAAAAGAAACTGAATTAGTAATTAGAAATCTTCCTGCAAAGAAAAACCTATGCCCAGATGCCTTCACTTATTAAGATTATCAACACCAAGGAAAATTTCCAATCCTATACAAACTCTTTCAGAAAAATAGATCTAATGGTAAAAGACTGAATTCTTCTTGGACTAGAAATAAAATTAAGGATGCAAATTCTCATCATGTCTATACAATGCTATCCTGGAGTGTCTAGCCAGTATAAGTCAAGAAAAAGAAATTAAAGACATCATATTGAAAAGAAAGCAGGGGCGCCTGGGTGGCTCAGTCTTAAAGCGGCTGCCTTGGGCTCAGGTCATGATCCTGGGGGCCTGGGATTGAGCCCAGCAGGGATCCTGCTTCTCCCCTGCCCTCTGCCTGCTGCTTCCCCTACTTGTGCTCTGTCAAATAAATAAATAAAATCTTAGAAAGAAAGAAAGAAAGAAAGAAAAAGAGACACAAACCAGTCTTTATTTGCAGACATGATCCTGTATATAGAAATGACTTTGTCGGAATTCACCAAAACCAAAAACACCCAACTAGAATAAATGTGTTTAGTAAGGTTGTGGGATATAAGTTCAACAGGCAAAAAATCAATGGTATTTCTAAACATTATCAATAAATAATTAAAATAGGACATGACAAATGAAGTACAATTATCTCAACAAACAATGTTGAGATAAATTAAAAAGACAAATGTTCATAGACCTGAAGACTCAATATTGTTAAGATATCAATTTTTCTAGACTGATCTACACAACTGACACAATCCCTAAAAAAAATCTCACCAGGCATTTATATATATATATATATATTTATTTATTGACAGGCTAATTCTAAAAGTTATAGGAAAATGTAAAGAGCAAAGAATGGCCAAAACAATTTTGAAAAACAAAGTCCTTAAAAACAAAACCAAACCAAACAACAACAACAAAAACCCCTGAAAATCCCTGGTCTTACTCCCTTCTGATCCATTCTATACAATGAAGCCTAATTGTTTTCTAAAATATGTATCTGAATATGTTAATATTCCTGTGCTAAAAATTCTGTGCCACTTTCCTTTTTGCCCTTATGATAGAACCCTTTCCAAAAAACGGCACCCACAGCCCTTGAGGCATGAGCAGTGATCTGTTGCAATACTTTTTTTTTTTTTAAGCTACATTTCTCATCCTCCTCCACCACCCAAATCTTAATAACAGCCATATGGTAATAATTTCTATTCCTGGAAAGCCCAACACTTTCACTTCTAGGTCACATGTGTATGTTCTTCCCTTTGCCTGAAACAAGCTCAATCCTACTTCTTATCTCACCCTCCCTTGCCCAACCTCAGCCAGCCCATTCCTACTTTTTACTGCATCCTGGCATAAACTGCACTTCACCAGGGAAGCCTTTCTTAAATACCTCTCATAAGACTAGTACTATATGGTGAAGCAAGGTGTTTTTAACAAAGTATCTTTGCAGCCACTTAAACATGTCCTATCAAAAAGGAAAATCCTCTTTCATTCTAGTTACAAAAGACCTACTTTATAGTTTGTTCATTTTTGTCCTTTTGAAGTTTTTAAATTAGTATTTATAAGCTGAAAAGAGACATTTAAAAAACGTACTAGAGACAATAAAAATGCTAAAATATGGGTAAACCTCAAAAACATATTACGAGAAGCCAGCCACAAAAGACCGCATCCTATATGATATTGTTTGTAACAGAATGTCTAGGATAGGCCAAAAAAAAGTTGATTAGTGGCTGCCTAGGGATGGGAGAGGGATAAGGGGAAGAGAAATGGGAAGTGACTGTTAATGCGTATATGGCTTCTTCGGGGATGTTGAAAATACTCTGAAACAAGACCACGGTGATGGTTGTACTATTCCGTAAATATACTGGAAACCACTGAATACTAAAAACCCTAGTACACTTTAAATAGGCAATTTTGTAGTATGTAAATTATCTCAATAAAGCTGTTTTAAAAATCTGTTAGAAATAAATTGGCCCTCTCAGACACATGAAAAAATGCTCAACATCACTCGGCATCAGGGAAATACAAATCAAAACCACAATGAGATACCACCTCATACCAGTCAGAATGGCTAAAATTAACATTAGGAAATGACAGATGTTGGCAAGGATGTAGAGAAAGGGGAACCCTCCTACACTGTTGGTGGGAATGCAAGCTGCTGTAGCCACTTTGGGAAACAGTATGGAAGCTCTTCAAAAACTTGAAAATAGGGGCGCCTGGATGGCTCAGCATCTAAGTGTCTGCCTTCGGCTCAGGTCATGATCCCAGAGTCCTGGGATCAAGCCCTGCGTTTGGGCTCCCTGCTCAGTGGAAGCCTGCTTCTTCCTCTCCCTCTGCCTTCAGGTCCCCCTGCTTGTGCTTGCTCACTCTGTCAAAGAAATAAAATCTCAAAGAAAAAAAAAAAAGTTGAAAAAAATTAAAAATAGAGCTACAACCCAGCAATTGCACTATTGTGTATTTACCCCAAAGACACCAATGTAGTGATCTGAAGGGGCACCTGCACCCCCATGTTTATAGCAGCAATGTCCACAACAGCCAAACTATGGAAAGAGCCCAGATGTCTATCAACAGATGAATGGATAAAGATGTGAGATATATTACATATATATACTTATATATATTTAGATTATATAATAAGATATATAATGGAATATTATGCAGCCATCAAAAATGAAACCTTACCATTTGCAACAACATGGATGGAACTAGAGGGCACTATGCTAAGTGAAATAAGTCAATCAGAGAAAGACAATTATCATATGATCTCACTCACATGTGGAATTTAAGAAACAAAATAGGAGCATAGAGGAAGGGAGGGGAAAATAAAACAAGATCAAACCAGAGGGGGAGACAAACCATGAGACTCTTAATCATAGGAAACAAACTGAGGGCTCCTGGGGGGGGAGGAGAATGAAGGGATGGGGTAACTGGGTGATGGACATTAAGGAGGGCATGTGATGTAATGAGCACTGGATACTATATAAGACTGATGAATCACTGAACTCTACCTCTGAAACTAATATTATATTTCTCTGCGGGAAGCCTGCTTCTCTCCCTCTCCTCCTCTCTGCTGCTCCCCTTGCTTGTGCTATCAAATAAATAGATATAATCTAAAATAAAATAAAATAAAGTTGTTATGGGGGGGTGCTTGGGTGGCTGAGTGGGCTAAGCATCTGCCTTTGGTTCAGATCATGATCCCTGGGTCCTGGGATTGAGCCCCGTGTTGGGCTCGTGTTGGGCTCCCTGTTCTCTGGGAACCTGCTTCTCCCTCTATTCCCAGCTCGTGCTCTCTTGCTCTTAAATAAATAAAATCTTAAATAAAAAAAAAAAAAGCAACAGATGGCTATTTGCCTAGACCTAGCTTAAATGTTGAAAAATAATAAAATAAAATTGTTATTGGAATAAATTTTAGATTAGTGTGTAAACTTTCACAGGTCCAGGAAAACAATCAGTTTTTAATACCTCAAAATCATCCTTCTCTATTTATTGAGTAAGGCATACGTGAGGCTAAAAAAGAGCTTGTCTTCACAAAGTTCAATGCATAATCCCTGGCACAATGACTGACATTTAGAGATGATCAAATATTTGCATCTGAATGAAGAATGAATAAAACAACCATGATTATAATATTTAAAAATGTACATGAAAAAAGGTAAGGGAAACATATCAAAGTAAATAAGATCAAAGTGACTATAGAGACTTTTGTTTCTATTTTTATAATTTTATGATTTTTTAAACTTTCATTAACAGAAGTATCTTTGGTTTTACCCACAACTAAATATAGTGATTTTAAATTCTTAGGATACATTGCTTTATAACGATTTACCAAGCTTTCTTAGTCAATGTGGCAATAGGAAGTGCTATTATTCATATTTTATCAAATGCTTATTACATGCCAAGCATGGTTTCAAGATTTTAAGAATACTCTTTCAATTTTTTCTTTAAAGATTTTTACTTTATTTTTGTGAGAGAAGAAGCACACTCTCCAGAGAGGCTGGGGGAGGGGGTGGGCACGACACAGAGGAAGAAAAAGAAGCAAACTCCCCATAAGGAGGGAGCCTGATGCAAGGCTCGATCCCAGGATCCCAGGATGCCAGGATCATGACCTGACCCACTGCAGATACTTACTTAACTAATAACTGAGCCATCCAGGCACCCTAACTCTTCCTTTCAATCTTCACAACAAACTCATGAATAGGTGCTAACTAGGCTTACTCCAGAACCTGTGCTCTTAACTATTATATTTTACTGCCTAATGAGGCTCTTGGCTGGCTCAGTAGAGCATGGGACTCTTGATCTCAGGATTGTGAATTCAAGCCCGGTGATGGGGGTAGAATTTACTTAAAAACAAAACACTCCAATGTATTCATCATTCTAATGGCTCCTATGGTTCTCTGTTCTCTTTTCCTAAGCCCTACCAACCATAAAATTGTAACTGATCCCCCTATTACGATAAAAAAGTCAGAACTCAATTAAAAAGAATATCTTCAGTTCAAATATATAGCAAGAGTCTTTTTGAAATTTTAGATTGATCATACCATTAACTATTATATTTGGCCCATTAGCAAACTTAAAGGGATATGTACTACATTTATATTAAGAAATATAAAATACTCTTCTGGTTTTTAGAGAACTATCATTGGTATTACTAGTAATAATGGTAATTATTAGCAAAGCAAATTCATTAAGAAATTCTTACACAGTTTACAAGCACTGGGATGCCTGGGCGGCTCAAGTCAGTTAAGCGTCTGCCTTGGTCTGACAAATAATAAATAAAATCTTGAAAAACAAAACAGTTTACAAGCACTGAAGTGACATTAGCTACAGGGTAGGTAGTATACACATATAAACAGGAAGTATGGCAGCAGAATACAACACAGTGAGCCGAAAAAAGGGCAGAGCAAGCAAGCAGGCTGAAAAGACTAAAGAAAAGCTTTAAAACCGTGAATTCCAAAGTTTCAGTCAGTGACACTCTATGCTTCCATTTTCATTTCATGACTCTCTTGATTCTCATTCCAGTAAGAAAATGGTTGTTGTTTTTTTTTAATTTTAAGAAAATCAAAAGCTTTGATATTCTCTGGGATTCCACAAAAGGGAGGCTGGAAATTACTTCTTCAAAAAGACAATTTTCTAGTGTTTGAGGCATAGCCATGTACTGCTGGGAAACAATAGTTACAGGGAGACCAACGTAGAGTGTAGCAATCAGAAACTGAGGGGTTTTTCTGTTTGTTTGTTTTGGTGTTTTGTTTTGTTGAGAAAAGACATCAGGAAGGCTGGGAGTCTCAAACTATACCAGACTCTGCAAAGTTTTGACAATAGCTACAGAGTATGACAGTCCTTATGTATATGACTAAACATAATTTCAGCCACAAACCACATATATGGATAACAATTACTATTGACAGCAGAATTTTTTAGTCTACAGAGAACATGTGTGTGTGTGTGTGTGTGTGTGTGTGTGTGTGTGTATACACACATATACACATCCAGATATATAGGTTACATGTATATGAAGTGTATGTGTGTAATCCACACTAATTCTTTTAGGGTTCTCTGCTTGTTAATCACTAACTTTTTATTGGTAAAATGCCTTGACCGGGATTTTATCTGTAGAAGCCATTGTACTCAGGGCTAACAAGTCATAACTTTTAGTAAATGACATGTCCTTCAAATCCCAGGTGATAATGCATACTATAATGACTTTTAACAATTTGTCAACTAAGGTTAAGTTTTAAAAATTAATATATTTTTCTTATTGTTAAAAAAGTTTCTGCACAAATTTCCAAGAAAAGATACGAGAGCATAAAGTTAGAAACCACAAAGCACTGGTAACAAAGGTTTGTTAATACGATAAAGAGTAAACAACTCTTATCAGAGAATTTTCTATTTGCAGTAGTCCCATAGGTTCTAAAGTTAGTTTCTTGAATTACAAAATTAAATATTTTATCCACTTTGTGAAAATACGAACAAAATAATGGGAGGAATCTAAATACATGTATTCGCCACATATATATGCTTACATATTTGTATTTAAGTATATGGGTTTATCCCCAACAACAGGCTGGCCTAAAACATCAGGTAACTGAAGTGCTAAAGAAAATCTGGCAATGTTTTTATGCTACATGCCAGAGTAGAAGCAAGAATGGTACTCTGCACTCCGTTTATAGAATTAAGACCGGCTCAAACATTCTCTTCTCTTTTTGAGTTATATAAAAAGAAAGATAAGAGTGAGTATGTGAGGAATCCTGACATATACCATAAACTGAAATGGTTAGAATGCATAAAATACTTTTGAGAGGCGAGAGGGACAGTATTTTTAGGACTGGCATTGTCCTAGAAAGAACCTGATCTTGTCCTCCATTGTTAGAATTTGTAGTTGTGTCTGTGTATATACAATTTATAAATAATTATATAACTGTCGTTCATAGGGAACTCCAAGCATCTCAAGGGCAGGAATAATATTTCCCCATCATCTCTTATGCTCTACCCTCAACCCCAAAGAAACCTGCCCTGCACGTAGTACAAAAGGAATTCAATATTGCAGAATGAACAAAAGAAATAACTATCAAGAATCCATAACAGGACACTGCATTTTTTCTTGAAAAATTATACAAAAATTCTACGTTATTCTCGATTGTACCACTTAGTAACTCTAGTTGCAAAATGAGAACTAAATTTTTTTCTATTTTAATTCATATTCATTCCACCTCATTTGTTCCTTTCAAAATACTCCTGACAACTAACGAGGATCTCTCCCAAGTGACAGTAATCAAATTATGCCAGGATCTTTAAGATCCCAAATTTAACCTGTTCTCCAGTCTATTAAATTTCTTCCTTTCCCAACAGTTTTTGCCCATATCACTTATTAAAGTTTAATTACTAAAACTAGAAGTGATGACATAAGGGTCTGAAAATATATGTGTAAAAACTGAGCTTTTTCCACACATTTTCTACATCACACTATTTTTGTTATTCTATCAACTGCTGCCTCACAAGATACAACTATAAATTTGTTCCCACTATTTTATTCTGTATTTATCAGAAACTTTTAATTTGATGAGGTCTTTTTTTTTTTATCATAACCAACTATCATTCTTTGGACATAAATGATTTTCAAATAGTCCCAGTCCTAATTTTTCTCCTGGGTGTCACAGAGCTCCAATGGTTTACTACAGACATCCCCCCAAAATCAAATACCTCCCAACAAACATAAAACGGCACTATGATTTTTTCCAGGCAACAAATGAAGTTTTATGCTAACCTTGACTATTTTTTTCGCTACATATTCAATGTGCTCTATCAACACACCCTATCAATTCGTTAATGCCCCTAAAATCCATCCCTTCCTTTTCATTTCCACTAACTTCACTCAAGCCTAGACCCTCATCTCACCCAACATAAGCAATAATAATAATATCTAGTGGTTTCCCCGTACCTACCAGACTTTTACTCCTCTAATCTATCCTCTACCCACTACCATTTAGCCAAAATACAGATCAGTGTAACTGTTTCACTGCTCAAAAACTTTCCCAAATTTAGCTTGCAGCTTAATTTTTAAGATTCTGTTCTCATCCAAAACTACATCCTTTGATCTTCTCTCCCATGTACTCCAGTAAAAAAAAAAACACCCCTCTTGTCTAGCCAAGCCAGACAAATAAATGTTTATCTCATGTATCCTGGATAGTTAAACCATAGATGTCTTTGTTCATAATTCTTTTTACTATGGGGGAGGGGGCCAAATTTCCTTTCCATTTTCCTGATCTAAACCAAGCCTCATTTCAAGATCAATTCAAGATTTGCTTTTTTCACAAGGCTTTCCAACTGCCACAGTTCTCATGCCTACTTCTTTTTTTTTTTTAAATTAACATATAATGTATTATTAGCCCCAGGGGTACAGGTCTGTGAATCACCAGGTTTACACACTCCACAGCACTCACCATAGCACATACTCTCCCCAATGTCCATAACCCCAACACCCTCTCCCTATCCCCCTCCCCTGGCAACCCCCAGTTTGTTTTGTGAGATTAAGAGTCTCTTATGGTTTGCTTCCCTCCCAATACCATCTTGTTTCATTTATTCTTTTCCTACCCCCCCAGCTCCCCACATCGCATCTCCACTTCCTCATATCAGGGAGATTACATAATAGTTGTCTTTCTCTGATTGACTTATTTCGCTAAGCATAATACCCTCTAGTTCCATCCACATTGTCACAAATGGCAAGCTTTCATTTGACAGCTGCATAGTATTCCATTGTATATACATACCACATCTTCTTTATCCATTCATCTATTGATGGATATTTAGGTTCCTTCCACAGTTTGGGTATTGCAGACACTGCTGCTATAAACATTCGGGCGCACATGCCCCTTCGGATCATACATTTGTATCTTTAGGGTAAATACCCAGTAGTGCAATTGCTGGGTCGTAGGGTAGCTCTATTTTCAACTTTTTGAGGACCTCCATGCTGTTTTCCAGAGTGGTTGCACCAGCCTGAATCTCCACCAACAGTGTAGGAGGGTTCCCCTTTCTCATCCTCGCCAGCATCTGTCATTTCCTGACTTGTTAATTTTAGCCAATCTGACTGGTGTGAGGTGGTATCTCACTGTGGTTTTGATTTGTATTTCCCTGATGCCGAGTGATGTGGAGCACTTTTTCATGTGTCTGTTAGCCATCTGGATGTCTCCTTTGCAGAAATGTCTGTTCATGTCCTCTGCCCATTTCTTGATTGGATTATTTGTTCTTTGGGTGTTGAGTTTGATAAGTTCTTTATAGAGTTTGGATACTAGCCCTTTATCTGATATGTCAGATATATCTTCTCCCATTCTGTCAGTTGTCTTCAGGTTTTGTTGACTGTTTCCTTTGCTGTGCAAAAGCTTTTGATCTTGATGAAGTCCCAACAGTTCATTTTTGCCCTTGCTTCCCTTGGCTTTGGTGATGTTCCTAGGAAGAAGTTGCTGCGGCTGAGGTCGAAGAGGTTGTTGCCTGTGTTCTTCTAAGGATTTTGATGGATTCCTTTCTCACATTGAGGTCCTTATCCATTTTGAGTATATTTTCGTGTGTGGTGTAAGGAAATGGTCCAGTTTCATTTTTCTGCGTGTGGCTGTCCAATTTTCCCAATACCATTTGTTGAAGAGACTGTCTTTATTCCATTGGACATTCTTTCCTGCTCTGTTGAAGATTAGTTGACCATAGAGTTGAGGGTCTATTTCTGGGCACTCTATTCTGTTCCATTGATCTATGTGTCTGTTTTTGTGCCAGTACTATACTGTCTTGATGATGATAGCTTTGTAATAGAGCTTGAAGTCTGGAATTGTGATGCCACCAACTTTGGCTTTCTTTTTCAATATTCCTCTGGCTATTCGAGGTCTTTTCTGGTTCCATATAAGTTTTAGGATTATTTGTTCCATTTCTTTGAAAAAAATGGATGGTATTTTGATAGGGATTGCATTAAACATGTAGATTGGTTTAGGTACCATAGACATTTTCACAATATTTATTCTTCCAATCCATGAGCATGGAACATTTTTCCATTTTTTTGTGTCTTCCTCAATTTCTTTCATAAGTACTTTATAGTTTTCTGAGTATAGATTCTTTGCCTCTTTGGTTAGGTTTATTCCTAGGTATCTTATGGTTTTAGGTGCAACTGTAAATGGGATTGACTCCTTAATTTCTCTTTCTTCTGTCTTGTTGGTATATAGAAATGCAACTGATTTCTGTGCATCGATTTTATATCCTGACACTTTACTGAATTCCTATACAAGTTCTAGCAGATTTGGAGTGGAGTCTTTTGGGTTTTCTAGGTTAAGTATCATATCATCTGCAAAGAGTGAGAGTTTGACTTCTTTGCCAATTTGGATGCCTTTAATTTCTTTTTGTTGTCTGATTGCTGAGGCTAGGACTTCTAGTACTATGTTGAATAGCAGTGGTGATAATGGACATCCCTGCCATGTTCCTGACCTTATCACGCCTACTTTGTATCACCTTAACATACTACTCTACTCATAGTTAAGTACCAAATGTATGTGAGATGATTAACTCCGAGGATGACCGTTATCCCGTTTGTCAGGGAAGTCCTAATTTAAGCCTGTTGTTTTCGCACCCCAGCACTCCCTTGACTCTCAAATAGTGCCACATTTGTACAATATATTAGTTTTTCTTAATTTTCAGAACATTACTATTTTATGACTTAGAAATGTAAAGGGAACAATTACTAGAATGCAATCCTTATTCCTGCAATTCAGCACTAAATATTTCTGGTTGAGGCTGTGTCATAAGTATGCTGTAAGGCAATACTTAGGTGATTTTGCCCTCAGGGGACATTTGACAATGTCTTGAGGCATTTTTGTCTGCTAAACATCCTACAACACACAGGACAGCCTCCACAACAAAGAATTATCTGGCCCAAAATGTCAATATCCTCATATAAGAAACCTAGTAAGACCAAACTGCTATTTTTGAACAATGTAAATGTCTTGTAAGAGGAACAATTCTGATCTTTAATCATTTACTTTGATATGATTTTTATGTAAACAATTATGAATAGTTGGGATGAAATGGAAAGAATATCACTCAATATTTTGGCTTCAATTCCAGTTCTGCCGTGTGCTTCTGGGCACAAGAGGTAGATAAAACTTAGAGGCTCAGTTTTCTAGCCCTTTAAGCATAGCTGTGCCTTCTGTTCCCACCTACATACAATTGCCGTATTTATCTTTCCAAAACACCATTTTGCTAAGAATATCCCAACACTCAAAAATCTCTTTCTAGATTTCAGAGGCCATCCACAATATGGTCCCCAACCCAATGATTCAACTTTCTCACTGTTCCTCAACATACTTCACTGAAGTATCTTCATAGGCTTTTTCTTTACCCTGCTCAAATACAGGACTCACCCTTTTTGATTCTGACAGAACAACAAGAAATACCCTTCTACCTGTACCTAAATCCTTTGTCACATTCAAGTCCGTATAAGCCTTTCTTCTACGAACTCTCATTGTTGGTTTCAGAGAGAACCAAATTCCGAGTTCATTCTGTCTCCAAATTAAACTGTAAGTACCCTGAGACCTTAGTATCAAGTTCTACTTGGTCACTTAAAGAAATATTAACGTAGCAAGTACCATTAGCCAGGCATGGTGCTAAACAGGAATTTAAAGACGAATTAGGACAAAACTAGATTATATATAATGCTAATTGTTAGCCTCTCCCATTCACTTGCTGTACTACCATCGTGACCCTTCTTGTCAAGTTCCAAGCCTCTAGACTCAGGTTTCTTGGATTGATCGGTTTTTTAAATTTCATTTTTTAATCCTCTCCAGAACAGCCTTAGCTAAGAATAACCAATGGCAAACAAAAATTTTACTATGACAAGTGGACACAAGTCAATTATCCCCCTCCTGGAAAGGAAATTAGTAAGCCCACTCAAAAAATATTCAAATATTCACATTCTAAGATTACTGAATTATCCCTTCTGCATCTAATATTAATAAAGATATACATCTAATTGCACTATACCTATAAAAGACAATACCAATCGGGCAGTAAATACATACTTCTAAAACCTCCTAACTCAATAGCATCTATTAAGTTCCACTCCTCAACGTTATCAGCTTACAGGCTGCTTACAAACTTAGCTTTGCTCCCCTTATCATTCCTTTCAAACAAAACCCTTTAACAGCCACACGCAGTTGGTAGTTTTTTACTCTCTCACAGAGAAATGAGCAAAAGCTCCTGAATGGAGGACTATATGTGGGAGGAGTTTCCTTCTAGTAAACTGGAGAAGTGGGAGATGGTTTGATTCATCCTTATGGATTCTAAATCTCTAATTTTCAAACACTATCTCCCTCTTCTTATCATTCCAAATACCTCCACAAATATCATATCAGATATTATGGTACTGCATTATCTTGTTTTCATTTTTCACATTTTAAGGAGATACCATCACCTTTTCTTTTCTTCCCTATAGACCTTTAACACCTTTAAGAAATTTCACTTTTATTCCAGCATTTGAGCCTTTTCAAAGTCAAAGCAAACTGTAGGTTTTTCATTTTTTGGAGCCACACCTAAAGACCTAATTTTAAAAAGCCTTCTTCTTAAATAAGCTAGTTTGTTCCTAAAGGTGCCCATTTCCTCCATAATTTGGATTCCCATGTGAAAGACACCAGAGAAGGTGATTTTGAGTAAATGGAACAGGGAAAATAAGGACTTATATTACCTAAAGTCTTAAAACTTACTTTTACATGTTCACTTTTGCTACTAAACCAGCACAAGAGACAACATGCAGTGTACTTGGCTAGTATCAGTCCTTACTATAATGAACAGTACATTACTGTAACTCAAACCATATACATTAAGACACTTAATTCTGCTACTTGCCACTCAAATTGTTTCCTTTTTAAAAAATGTCATGGGGTGCCTAGGTGGCTCAGTTGGTTAAGCATCTGCCTTCAGCTCAGGTCATGATCTCAGAGTCCTGGGATTGAGCCTGGTGACCAACAGGCTCCCTGCTTATCAGGGAGTCTGCTTCTCCCTCTCCCTCTGACCATCCTCCTTGCTTGTGCTCTCTGTCTCAAATAAATAAATAAAATCTTTAAAAAGTAAGTAAATAAAAAATAAAAAACGTGGGCACTTATTTAAAAAGTAAATAAAAAATAAAAAACGTGGGCACTTATTTAAAAAGTAAATAAAAAATAAAAAACGTGGCTCAGTCAGTTAAGCGGCTGCCTTTAGCTGAGGTCACGATCCCAGGGTTCTGGGATCAAGCCTCACATTCGTCTCCTTGCTCAGGAGGGTGCCTGCTTCTCCCTCTCTCTCTGCCTGCTGCTCCCTCACTTATGCTGTCAAACAAACAAACAAATGAACAAAAACTTACCTTAAAAAAAAATCAAAATTAAACTAATTTACAAACACAGTTTTAGATATGTTCCTAGCAGACAACAAGGAGGCAGGGGGCTTGCTAAGTGGGGGAAGAAGGGAAAAAGCCTTTATGGTTTGTTTACAAGGGCATCAGCACCAGGTTCCCCTTCTTTGCCCAGAAGGCTCACAAGATGTGAGCTACACGCAGCTTTGGGATTCCTTATATGATATTTCCAGAAAATAAAAAAGTTCCAGGATTTTCCACCCCCACAAAAACATACTACATACTTTAGGCAAATCTGATATTAATATTTATACTTGAGGGGGTCCCTGGGTGGCTCAGTTGGTTAAGTGTCTGCCTTTAGCTCAGGTCATGATCCCAGGGACCTGGGATGAAGCCCTCTGTCAGGCTCCCTGCTCAATGGGAAGCCTGCTTCTTCCTCTCCCTCTGCCCCTCTATCTGCCCCTTCCCACTTCTCTTGTTTTGCTCTCTCTCAAATAAATATTAAAAAATCAAAAAGAAAATGTACACTTGGGTATTTCATTTTTAAAATTTTTTTCAAAATTTTTTTATTTTTTTAAGATTTTAAGATTTGTCAGAGAGGAGAGTGTGTGTACGCATGCACACAAGCAGAGGCAGCGGCAGGCAGAGGGAGAAGGAGGTTCCTTGCCAACCAAGGAGTCCCATGCAGGGCTAAATCCCAGACCCTGGAATCATTACCTGAGCCGAAGACAGACGCTTACCCTACTGAGCCACCCAGGTGTCCCTGGGTAATTTCATTCATAAAATGCGAAGTTAAAAACCAGAATAATTAGATAAAATCATATATATATCAGCTAACTTGGGCTCCAGTTCTATTAAAAACACATGTCTAAACTTATTGGAACCCGATTTTTTTCAACTGTGATATATAATCTCACTACCACTAAGTAATAAGGAAAACCAACTGTTTCTTAATGTATCATGTTATATTATGATTCCTGCCTATGTGACCACAAAGTAATGAAATTACTTAAATCTTAAAAATAGGATTTAAAAAAAGAGACTTATTTATTTATTTATGGGGGGGGGGCATGCGCACATGAGTGGGAGGGGCAGAGGGAGAATCTTAAGCCAACTCCTCACAGAGTGCAGAGCCCAATTCAGGAATCAATCTTCCAACCAAAGGTGAAACCAAGAGTAGGATGCTTAACTAACTGTGCCACCCAGGCATCCTATAAACAGGATTTTTTAAGATGTAAAAGCAATTTGTGTCCATAACAGGAAATTCAGAAATCACAAAAAGTACACACAAGTTTAAAACAGGGTACATCTGCTACCTTACCAAAGATATATCACTGTTTTAATTAAATTTAAAACTAATTTTTTTTTAACAGCGGACACTATCTAGACAGTATTTTCTTTAATTCATCATGGGAAAGTATAGATTCAATACTGCTAGTATTCAGAATGTGTGAGAAACTCATCTCAACTAGCGTAAGAGTCATCAAGGCAGGCCAGAATCTGATCTCATTATTTTCCAGCGTCACCTCATTTCAACCTAACATCACTATCAGATTGAGCCAATGTAATTTAATGTACCTGAACTCTTACTAAACACAAGATACTGAGAGCCTGTTCAGACACATGAAGATGAATATGATACTCTCCCTCTGCTTAAACTGCGCACAATCTAGACTCCAGAGATCGAAGTACAAGGTTGTCTTGTTATATATACTCTAAAAATGGTGTGTAAAAAGTGATTGGTTTACTTCCTTTTCAGTGTTACCTAACAGGATATTTAGAATTTCACAAAGAAAAAAGGTGCTCTGTTGCAGATTGAACATCAGAACATGCCACCAGGCAGGAATGCCCCTGAAGTTTGCTGGCAACAGTAAGTAAATGCAGGAAAAAGGAGAACTGGAATTGGGCTCCTCATGACTTTAAATACTTTGCTAACCCATTTTTATTAACTAGTATAATAATGATTTTTAATAGTTTTCAAAACTCATACCTACTTTCATGAGGTAAAGAATCTTCCATTACTGAGGATATTCAGAAAAATGTGCTATAGATTCAGGAAAAAAAAAATCTAGGAGCCCCTAGGTAGCACAGTTGGTTGGTTAACTAACTCCTGTTTTCAGCTCAGGTAGTGATCTCAGGATGGTGAGGTGGAGCCCGGCATTGGGCTCTGAGTTTAGTGAAGAGTCTGCTAAAATTTCTCTCCCTCTCCCTCTGCCCTTCTCCTCGCTTGTTCACTCTCGTTACATGAGTAAATCTTTAAAAGAAAAAAACAATCTATGTTCCTATTGCTAAAGATCTCTCCCACATTTAACCTTAGCACTTTGTCCTGAAAGTATGTTATGCTCCCAAATAGATTGCAATATTTTAATCACAGAAAGAGAGTTAAGAGGACACTCAGAAGTAACCTAATTCAACTAATTTTTACCTCTTTGTAACATCCTTTGTCACAGGTCTATTCAAAAGTCCTCACTGCTGAGTGTTACTTACTTTTTTAGAAAAGATTTTATTTTTTTAACGTAATCTACTCCAATGTGGGGCTTAAACTCACAACCCCAAAGTCAAGAGTTGTATGCCCTACTAACTGAGCCTGCCAAGTGCCTTGAAGGTTACTTACACTTTTTAAAGACAGTCCATACCAGGAGCACCTGGGTGGCTCAGTGGATTAAGTGTCTGCCTTCAGCTCAGGTCATGATCTCAGCGTCCTGGGATCAGGCCCCACATCAGGCTCTCTGCTCAGTGGGTAGCCTGCTTCTCCTTCTCCATCTGCCCCTTCTCCCCCATTGTGCTCACGCTCTCTCTCAAATAAATGAAATCCTTAAAAAAAAAAAAAGTTTAAAAAAATAGTCCATACCATTTAGAAACAGCTGTACTAGAAAACTCTATCTTACATTAAATAAAATTGCCTGCCTCTAATTTATACCTATTGTTCTAGTAACGATCTCCAGAGTTATACAGAGTAAGTCTAATAATCCTTATTATACTCCTTCAAATATTTAAAATGGTCTCTTCTGAAAGCTAAATATCCATAGGTTAAATAAAACAAGACCAAATCTTTTTCATTAGACAGGATTTTCACGCTTAGCATGAATCTCAATCCACTATATTAGCTATGTGACTTTGAGATTAACTTCATTACCTGAAAAAAGGGGATAACATGACACGTTACAACACAGATGAACTCTGAAGACACAATACTTAATGAAATAAGCCAGACAGAAAAGGTCAACTACTTTGTAATTTCACTTACATGAGGTACACATAGTCAAATTTATTGACACAGAAAGTAGAATGGTAGTTGCCAAGGCTCGGGGCAATAGGACAGGGGAATTGGGGAGTTACTGCTGAGTTTCAATGGGGAAGGATAAAAACTTCTAGAGGCAGATGGTGGTGGTGCTTGCATAACAATCAGTGTATATGCCACTGAATTATACACTTAAAATGGTTAAAATGGTAATTGTTTGTTTTGTATATGTTACTACAATAATGGAGATAACAATAACTTAAAATTGTGCAGATTAAATGGTTTGCCATGCATAAAATGCCTTACACAGTACTTTGTATAAGGAACATAATTAAACAATAGTGATTGTAATATATTTTACCAATCATGTGGCCCTTCTTGGCCGAATTCTATTTTTTTAAGAAAGCAAGAACCTGCATTATCATGTCTTTCAGCATCCCCAACATTGTGCTGTTCACACATAGGAGTTCTAAGTATTCTATTAATAAAAAAAAAATTTAAGTCACATTAGAATCACTGGAAAACTACTAAGGAAATAAAATGCTCATCTAGATGTGTGACTTAATTTAAAACACACACACACACAAGTGAACCATGTTACTTTAAAGTAACATCTCCTTGGTAGAGAAGAGTCTAGAAAACAAACTTCAAGATGTTAATCAGCAAATAACTGCCAAACTATTCAGATAAGTAGTGATAATTATACAAGTCAAAATGCTTTATTAATCTAGACTTATCAAATAAAATTACAGGTGAATTCTACCAATGGTCTCCCATGAGAAGCATACATAAAGCAAAGAGGCCATGTAATATAGATCATTCTTAGATATGAAGGACCATGAGTGAAAAACACAGCAAGTAAAAACCACATACTATCTAAGTTAGGGAAGTTTATCAATAAAATTTATTGTTAAGAAGTCAGTCTGAGTTTAATATGTCTTCACAAACTTAACGGAAAATTGATTTAAAGTAAAATGGATTTAACAGGATATGAAGGACTTGATTTCTAATCTCAAATTTTTGAGGAGGGGCAGAGGGAGAGAAAGAATTTTAAGCAGGCTCCCCAGTCGGTGTAGAACCCCACACAAGGCTTGATCTCACAACCCTGAGAACATGACCTGAGCCAAAATCAAGAGTCAAACACTTAACTGACTGAGCGACCCAGGGGCCCCTCAAACATTTTTAAGAAGATGTAACCATTTGTCCTCACCAGTCTGAATATTAAACAGCTTCAAAATAAGAGGAATGACCACCCGATCTCAAAGTCCATTTCTAATTTCATTTTCTATGATTTTATGTTCTTTCTGCCAAAGTTCCTAGGGTCCCTGCAAAGAGCCTGACAGCTCATTATCAATTTTTCCTAACATCTCTATTTTCAATCTGTTGTCTCCACTACAGACACAGGGGTTTATATCAAGAAAAAGGGGAAAAAATAAAATGACAAACTTCTAGATACTAACAACTAATGTTAACTAACAAATACTGATTAAGTAATGCAGTCACTATGCAATATTAAACTCTCATCTAAAAAAGTGCAACAGAGTAGATGAATAAACAATCTAAAACTCATTTAGAAAGTATTTCATATACACTCCCCTTTTGCCCACATGTAAATTCCTTTTCAATTAGCCACAATTCACAGTAAGGATGGAGAAAACAATCTTGAGACTTGAAGAGATGGACAAGTCAGTTGCTAACTCTCCTCCTCAACGATAAATATTTTAAATACAAAGATTTTTATGTGTTATATGTACTTGTTCATTCCTTTATATGAAGCCCTTAAAAATTTCAAATAAAAACCATTAGTAAAATCTCCTTTCTTTGAAACCCAAGACTGCTTCTTTCCTCAGTAAGGTACAAGGTTCTAGGTAAATTTAAGAAAACGTGGATTTATGAAAAATTAGACTGAAATTACTGTTTTACAAAATGTGGGAGCCCAAGAGTACAAGTACATGGAATCAAAGCACAAAAAAATCTAAAACCAAAACTGACTAAAAATGTTAAGTACCTGTACATGTAAAAATAGGGATGATATTATGGGAGTTGATTACAGGTCAACAAGCCAAGGGATATTAATACTACTACTTAACACAAATTTCAATTCTAGTACGAAGAAAAGATATAATAGTGATATGGAAGCACTTCAGGTATTTACACAACTGTTGAAAATTTGATCCTGCACAAAGCAGAAAACCTAAGAAATTTGTGATTTGTCTCAACAATTTCTCAAGAGGCTGGAAAAGAAATGAGAACTGGATCTATTCTGACCATTACCAATAAATTAACTAGAGATATAAAAATGATGAAAATGCTTGAAGAAAGAACATTTCATTTTAGAGTTTATCACAGAATAAAAAAAATTCTAAACATAGATAAGCAAACCAATATTTAGAAAATTTGATCTAAAAACATTCACAGCACATTTGATGATGCTAAGGAATTATTTTTAATGGGAGGGAGTGAAAGTGGTATTGTGCTTATGTTTTTAAAAAGTCCTTATCTTCTATTGTAATATTTAGTAAGTAAATGATATCTGGTTGGACTTTGCTTCAATATAATCCAGGAAGTTGAGGTTTTGAATGGGATAGATAAAACAAGAATGGCATGATTTGATAACTGTTAAAGATGGGCAATAAGTTGAGGTTCATTCTACTTTTTTATTAGTAAATTACTTAATCTAAGCTTTAGTTTCCCCATCTTCAAAATGGAGGTTAATAATAACAGTCTGATCATATTTGATTATTAGGAAGACAAAATATGAAGTGGTTAGCATAGTATCTGTCACATGTTAATGCAGTAAATAATTGTTAGCTATAATTAAAAATAAAAGCAATTAAAATCTTCAAATTAAAATATAAATAAAAATAAAAGAGCAATTAAAAGAGCAATTAAAAAAAATAAAAAGAGCAATTAAAAAAAAAAAGGATGTCCACTTTTACCACTTGTACCCAACAGTATACTGGATGTTCTAGCCAGGGCAATTAAGCAAGAAGATAATAAAACAGGCACCCAGACTGGAAAAGAGGTAGTAAAATTACCTTTATTAGCAGATGATATGACCTTATATATTAAAAAATCCTAAGAAATACACACACAGAAACAACTAAAACAGCTAATAAGTGACTTCAGCAAGGCTGCAGAATATAATGACATCAAAAAACAAAAATCAACTATACTTTTATATGGTAACAATGAACAACCAAAAAATGAAATTAAGAAAAAATAATTCCGGGCGCCTGGGTGGCTCCATGGTTAAGCAACTGCCTTCAGCTCAGGTCATGATCCTAGAGTGCCGGGATAGAGTCCCACATTGGGCTCCCTGCTTGGCAGGGAGTCTGTGTCTCCCTCTGACCTGTCCCCTCTCATGCTCTTTCTTTCTCTCTCATTCTCTCTCCCAAGTAAATAATCTTTTTTTTAAAGGTAAAAAAAAAAAAAGAAAAAATTTCATTTACAATGACTTCGAGAAAAATAACTAGGAATAAAATTAACAAGATAAATACAAAACTTATAAAATTTTTTCTAAGACTCAATACAATCCGTCAAAGTTCCAGCTGCTTTTGCTGCAATTTACCTGTTGATCCTAAAGTTCATACAGAAATACAAGAGACCCTGAATACCCAAAACAATCTCGAGAAAGAACAAAACTGGAAGATTCATACTTTCCAACTTCAAAACTTACTAAAAACCTATAGCTACGACTGTTTACTACAGGCAAAAGGGCAGTCAAAGATCAGTAAAATAGAACTGAAAGTTCAGGAATAAATCCATACATTTATGGACAACTGGTTTCAACAAGAGTACCAAGACAATTTAATGGGGAAAGTCTTTGAAAGGTACGGTTACAAGATATATACATGCAGAAAGAATGAAGTTGGACCCCTACCTCACACTATACAAAAACTCAAAATAGATCAAAGCAAATGTTGGCAAGGACATGGAAAAATTGGAATCCTTTTCTAATGCTTGTTGGAATGTAAAATGGTACAGCTGCTACAGAAAACAGTATGGTAGCTCCTCAAAAAAGTTAAACACAGAATTACCATTTGATCCAGCAATTCCACTTCTGGGTTTACACCCACAAGAAGAGAAAGCAAGGACTTGAGGAGGTATTTGTACACTCATGTTCACAGCAGCATTATTCACAACAGCCAAGAGGTAGAGATAATCCAAATGTCCACTGACAGGTGAATGGATAAAGAAAATGTGAGATATATATTTTATATATATATATGTATATATATATATATGTGTGTGTGTATGTATATGTGTGTGTGTATATATATATATATATGAAATTCAGTCCTAAAAAAGGAAACCACATCACATGCTACAACATGAATGAAACTTGAGAACATTATGTTAAGTGAAATAAATTAGTAATAGAAAGACAAATACTACATGATTCCACTTATGAGGCATCTAATCTTATAGAAACAAAGTAAAATAGTGGTTGCCAGGAGCTGGGAGAAGGGAGGCCAGGAGTTGCCATTCTGTGGGTATAGAGTGTCAGTCATGCAGGACGGAAGGATTCTGGGGTTCTGGGGATCTGTTGCACAACAATGTAAATGTGACTGACAATAATGAACTAGATGCTTGGAAATTATTTGAAGGCTGACTTCTGTGGGGGTTTTTTACCATAAAATATAGCATATTCATGTAAATTACATATTTAAATGTGAAAATCATATGCATCACACAGCTCAGGTTTGGGATAGAAAGATTTAAGTGTTGCTTTATTCTGCCTATTGAGGATTATAAGATTTAATAAAGCTTTAGAGGGGTGCCTGGGTGGTTCAGTTGTTAAGCCTTCGGCTCAGGTCATGATCCCAGGGTCCTGGGATCAAGCCACACATAGGGCTCCCTGCTCAGCGGGAGCCTGCTTCTCCCTCTCCCACTCCTCCTGCTTGTGTTCCCTCTCTCGCTGTCAAATAAATAAACAAAATCCTTAATAAATAAATAATAAATAAATAAATAAAGCATTAGAGACAACCACCCCTCACAAAGGAAGGAAATTCTGAGACATTCTACAACATGAACGAATCTCGAAGACATTGTGCTAAGTGAAATAAAAGTTACAAAAGCACAAATATTGTATGATTCCACATATATGACTTACTTAGAGTAGTCACATTCACTGAGACAGAAAGAATGGCTGTCAGGGTCTAGGGAGGGAAGGAGAGTTACTGTTTAATCAGTACGGAATTCCAGTTTGGGAAAATGAAAAAGTTCTGAAGCTGGATGGTGGTGATGGCTGCACAATAATATAAAATGTACTTTAATGCCATTGAACTATACATTTAAAAATGGTTTAACGTGGCAAATTTGATATTATGTATATTTTACCACAATTTTAAAAATGGATCAAAGGGGTGCCTGGGTTGCTCAGTTGGTTAAGCACCTGCCTTTGGCTTGAGTCATAATCCCAAGGTCCTGGGACTGAACATGGCAACCGACACCCCACTGGACAGAAAGCCTGCTTCTCCATCTCCCTCTGCCTCTACCTGCCATTCCCTCTGCTTGTGCACACTCGCTCTCTGTCAAATAAATAAATAAATAAAATAAAAATTAAAAATTAAAAAATAAAATAAAAATGGCTCAAAGACCTAAAGAGCTAAGATTATAAACCTCTTAGAAGATAGGAATAAATCTTGTGGTCTTGGATCAGGCACAGGTTTCTTAAACATGACATCAAAAGCACAAGCAACAAAAGAATAAATATGACTTCATAATATTAAAAACTCTGTGCTTCAAAGGACTCCAGCAAGAAAGTGAAAAAACAGGGACGCCTGGGCAGCTCAGTCATTTAAGTGTCTGCCTTTGGCTCAGGTCATGATCCCAGGGGCCTGGGATCTAGTTCTAGTCAGGCTCCTTCCTGGGCAGGGAGCTGAGCTCTGCCTACCACTGCCCTTGCTGTGAGCGCGCTCGCTCACACGCTCGCCCTCTCTCTCTGACAAAATCTTTTTAGAAAAAAGGGGGAAAAGTGAAAAAAAACTGAGAGAAAATATTCACAAACCATGCATTTCATAAGGGATTTGTATCCAGCATATATAAAGAACTTTTACAACTTATTATAAAGACAAGTAACACAATTGGAAAATGAGGTAAAATGGTTTGAATAGATATTTCTACAATAGACAAATGGCCAATAAAATAGCTGAAAAGATGCTCAACACCAGTAGTCATCAGGGAAATGCAAATCAGAACCACAATGAGATACAAGTAGAATGGCTATATAACAAAAAAGAGACAATGAGAAATGCTGGAGAGGGGGCGCCTGGGTGGCTCAGTGGGTTAAAGCCTCTGCTTTCGGCTCAGGTCATGATCCCAGGTTCCTGGGACAGAGCCCCACGTTGGGCTCTCTGCTCAGCGCGGAGCCTGTTTCCCCCATTCTCTCTCTGCCTGCCTCTCTGCCTACTTGTGATCTCTGTCAAATAAATAAATAAAATCTAAAAAAAAAAAAAAAAGAAATGCTGGAGAGAATGTGGCAAAACTGGAACCCCTGTGTATTGCTGATGGGAATGGAAAACAGTGGCAGTTTCTCAAAAAGTTAAGCACGTAGTTAACATTTGACCTAGGTAGGAATTCCACTCAGAAGATGAAAACATGTCCATATAAAAACTTGTAAATAAATGGTCACAGCAGCATTTTTCATAAAAACCAAAAGGTGGAAAGAACCCAAATTCTCATCAACTGATGAATGGATAAACAAAATATGATAATATTATTTAGACAGAAAAAAGAATGAAAAGGGGCACCTGGGAGGCTCAGTTAGTTAAGTGTCTGCCTTCGGCTCAGGTCATGATCTTTGGGTCCTGGGATTGAGTCCTAGTCATCAGGAGTCTGCTTCTCCCCCTCCCTCTGTCCCTCCCCCACATCGTGTGCTCTCTATCTCAAATAATCTTTAAAAACCAAAAAACAAATGAAAAAAGGAAATCTTCTGATACACACTACAACATGAACCTTGAAAGCATGCTAAATGAAAGAACACAGACACAAAATGCCACATATTACATAATTTCATTTATATAAAGTGACCAGAATAGGCAGTTCCATACACACAGAAAGTATATAAGTGGAGCTGGGGTGAGGGGGAAATGGGAAGTGACTGATAATGGGTTTGGTGTTTTTTGTTTTGTTTTGTTTTAGCAGGGGGGCAGGGAGGCTACTAATGAAAATGTTCTGGAATCAGTGGTGACAGCTACAACAGTTTGTAAATATACTAAAAAAAGCCACTATATTACACACTCATAAGGGCAAGTTTTATTGCATGTGAATTACAATCAACAAATATTTATGGATAAAAAAGTATACTGAAGACATTAGTATCAAAAGAGGGATAGCCCATAATATGGGAGCAAAATATGCAATAATAAATACTAAATGACAAAGAGTGGGCAGAAATATTCTTTAGCTTCTGTGTTTCTGTCAATACTTTGGTCAAATGGACAGCCCACATAAACATTCTTCAAAGGAAACTGAATTTCAAATAAGGCAAAATGACAGACAATAAGTCAGAACATAAGCCAGAATACAGCTTGAAATAGGTTTAGGCCTACCCCTCCAAATAAGTAAAAGATTCAAAATTTTGTCCCTGAACTATGGTTGACTCAAAATATGTCAACCTATAATACCATGTCAGGTTGAAGACACACTTTTCCAAGGAAGACATCCAGAAGGCGAACAGATACGTGAAAAGAAGCTCAACATCACTCATCATCAGGAAAATAAAAATCAAAACCACAAGCAGATACCACCTCATACCTGTCAGAATGGCTAGAATTAACAACACAGGAAACAGCAGATGTTGCTGAGTATGTGGAGAAAGGGGAACCCTCTTACACCGTTGGTGGGAATGCAAACTGGTGCAGCTACTGGCTAACAGTATGGAGGTTCCTCAAAAAGTTAAAAATAGAACTACTGTACCACCAGCAACTGCATTACTAGGTATTTCCCCAAAGGATACAAAAATACAGATTTGGGGTAAATGCACCTTGATGTTTATATAGCAGCAATGTCCACAATAGCTAATTCTGCATATGTATATATACAACAGCTAATATTGCATATGTGTATACACACACAATGGAATATTACTCAGCCATCAAAAAATGAAATCTTGCCATTTGCAAAGATGTAGATGGAGCTAGAGTATACTATGCTAAGTGAAATAAGTCAGAGAAAGACAAATACCACATAATTTCACTTGTGGAATTTAAGAAATAAGACAGATGGACATATTGGGGAGAGGAAAACAAACCACATAAGTCTCTTAACAACAGAAAACAAACCGAGAGTTGGTGGAGGGAGGGAGGTAAGGGATGGACTAGATGGGTGATGGGTATTAAGGAGGCCACTTGTTATGATAAGCAGTGGGTATTTTATCTAAGTGATGAATCACTGAATTCTCCTACTAAAACCAATATTGCACTGAATATTAACTAAAATTTAAATAAAAAATTTAAAAATATTAATAAAATAAAATAAAATAACACATCAGGGTCAAAAGTGTAGGTAAGAGGACATACGATAATTTCTAAAGAGAAAAATAAGTAGGTCTAGAATTTCCAGACCAAACTTATTCCTTGCAAAATTCAAAACTGAATTAAACAAAATGTCTGTGAAGTTAAAAAAAGAAAAAGACAGGATTCACCATGAGAAAGTCAAACCAAATAAAATGCAGTTTCTATTTTGACAGGTTTACTTCATCGCAGGTAAGACCCTGTAAGCAGAGTGTAACTTAATTACAGCAAGCAATCTGGCAAAATCTTTCATAATATCCATGCATAATGGCATATATGGATGGTTGGGTGGCTCTGTTGTTTAAGCATCTGCCTTCGGCTCAGGTCATCTCAGGTCACGATCCTAGGATTCTGAGATGGAGTCCCACATGGATTTCTTGCTCAGTGGGGAACCTGCTTCTCCCTCTGCCTGCTGTTCCCCTTGCTTCTGTGCACGTACATACTCACGCTCTGACAAATAAATCTTTAAAAAAAAAAAAAAGACATATGGACTTGATAATAAGTGGAACTAAGTTAACAACCACAATGTGTGTTGATTACTAGATTGATGTTAACCTGGAGGGATTCTAGATGAGCTGCACATTTCAGAGCCCCTTACTCTGTCATTTTAACATTTTTATCAACAACCTGAATGAAGACCCAGTAGGTATACCTACCAAATATGAAAATGACAAAAATATTAAATGCCTAAATCAAGCCTATGAAATTAAATATAAAAACCTAATTTAAATATAAGCCTAATATATAAATATAAATACATACACACACAAAAGCCTAAAGAATTCATTACACAAAAACAGGGTTAGGGAGACTTAGTTTAAATTATCTATAGTTTAACTTATTAACTTATACTCAAGATACTGAGTGTAACTGACACTACTGGATATTAAACATAAGCAACAGAAACCAAAACTGTTAATGAAATATTAAAAAAATAACAGCATTTAGCTCAAGCAAGGTGTATCCACCACTCCTGTCTAGTCAAGCCAGCACATGGCTGGCTAAGTCATACCATCTGTATACAACTCTTGATCTGGGGGTTCTGAATTCAGGCCCCAGGACAGGTGTAGAGATTAAAATCTTAAGAAAAAAAAAAAAATGCTGAGTACAGTTCTGAGTACCATGTTTAATGACAATGAGCAGCTAGAATTCACTGCGAAAAGTGATCATGGTTGAAGGATCAGAAAATTATATAATCTAGGAATGATGAAATAAACTGGCACTGTTTTAGTCTGAAGAGAATAGAATGCTGTGTGTGTGTGCACGCGCGCACGCACAGTGGATAGAGGACGTCAACAGGATCACACAGTAGTCTTGAAATATTTTAAGAGGCCATTCATATGTAAAAGGGATTATACCTGGAAAAAGCAAAATACAGGGAGAACAGTACAGGCTTTGATGTCATAAGTCCTGGATTCAAATCCTAACGCCATCATTTACTGTGTGTTATTTGAAGCTTAGAAAGATTATGTTTCCTTACCTAAAAAAAGGATACTTAATTCACAAGTAGATGAAAATTAAATGTAAATGTTTATAAGCTACCAGGCACAGCCTAATACACTGTGATGTACAATGATGTTAACTGCTTTCTCTGACTCTTCTGAATTGTTCTAGAACAGTGCTTTCCAAACCGATAAACAACCCATTAATGGGTCACAAAATCAGCTTAATGGGTTGTAACCAGCCTTTTTTCCCTAAAGAAACAGAACAGAAAATATTAGAGCTTACCACATATACTACAAGCAACTACAGTTTTGTGATACATTTAACTCAATTATTCATATACATGTGTAATAGGTCATGATGTAAACTGTATTTGTTTATCATGAAGGTGAGTCCAAAAAAAGCCACAAAAAGGCTGTGAAAGCCACTGCTCTGAAGCACTGTTAGTTCTAAGTGTGTTCTATAGGAACTAGTTCATTGGGAGCTCAAAAAGAGTTTACCACTTAGACATTTACTCTATTCACTCAGACATTTACAATTAGCATATCGAACAAGTCCAGGATTAACTTAAAATTAAATGTTTATTTTTGTTAAACCTTATTTTTCCCCACATACATTTAACCTCAAGCCCACCATTATTTTTTCACACAGTATCTATTAACATCTTCAGAACTAGCAGAACTAACACTTGGGGAAAAACATTACTCTAAATGAAAAAGAAGGTACAACAGGTGTAAGTCACAGAAAGTAGATTTTTAGTGCGCTAAGAATTCTTGATTCTTTGAAATCCCCTAACACCCACCCCTTCCCATTTGTACTCCAAAAACATACTCTAAAGCACTTTAAATGATTTATAAAACTTTCAATTTACACAAATCTTTTCAGAAAAAGGATCAGATCAAGATACGTAGCCAGGATCAAAGCAATTAAGCAGGAACCATCCGGTGAAAAGAAAACTCTGGCATAGGATTCAAGAGTTGCTTTACCTGAACAAAGTCTGCTCAAATACCAAGGCAGCAAAATACGTATTCAGCTTCCCCAAGTGTAGTCAATGTGTTCTAATAATACATAATCTAAAATGGGCTCATGAGTGCAGCTAATCCTCATTATTAAGAGCATCATTATCATCATCACTTGGAAGAGGCATGTGATGATACTGAAATGATTCTGGCTTCTTATAAAGTGTACACACACCCAGGATTCCTTTGGGAGGACGTGATCTCACACTAATATGAAAAACTGTCACTACCACAGACAGTTCTAATAATACTTCGTATTACTTAGAAATAAAACAGCTTGATAGCATATATTTGAGTACCTCTGTAATTCAATCCTTCCTAATTGGGAGTTACAAATATCTGACTCTGCTGTAGCAGTTGTCAGAGCATAAAAAGCTCTCCCCACTCTTTCCCCACCTCCATGCTCCAAAGTCACCTCTCCTAAAAGTTTGCCTCAGCTACTTTGAACCATTTTCTTCCCAAATTCTGAGTGCTCTCAGTATTTTTGTTCCCTCATTTTTTTTTTTTTTTGCAATTCACTGTATATCTCCTAGCATATTTAATTGCATAAAACTTGGCTCCCAAGACTGTAACTGCCTTAATGAACAGGGATCAACATGTTATGAATCTTTAGACTTTCCCACAAGATCCTGTAAGAGCTTACTGAAAATTTCATGATTTAAATAACTAGACTAAAGAGTAATTGCAGTTAGTTTTGGAGAGTTTATTATGTGCCAGACCCAGTGCTAAAAGCATAACGTGCATTATCTCATGTAATCTTCATAACTCCTCTGAGATAAGACCTATTATTTTCCCCATCAAATAGAGAAAGAAAGTGAAGCTTAGAGTAACTTGCCCAAGGTCATACAGCTAGTTTGGCAGAGCCAGGGCCTGAAAGCTCTTAACTATCTCAGTAACTGTAAAGTTGCACCTTTGAAATATTAAAATCCATGAAGAATTTCCACTTCACTGGCTTAAAAGTTTCAATTTCAACAAAGAGTTGATACATGTTAAGCTACAAATCAAAACTTTAAAAAAGATAAATTAAGACAGTTTTTCCTAGACATCTTTATGGGGTTGCAATAAAATGAGGGAGAATGCCTCTCATGACCTTTCTATTTATGTAAGTGGTATTACGGTATAGGTCACAGCTCTATCAAGAAGTATAGCTTATGACAATACAGCTTCGGTATATATTTTTAAATAGGGCTCCTTTTCTCTGCCCCTAGGATGACACGGAAATTAAGGATGGATGGGGTAACTGTCACTTCACAGCTCCATAAAACGACAGACCCAATTCTTGTTTAAAAAATAAGAGCCAGGCTCTTGTTCCACCCTGACTTCTCACACAAAGCAGTACCATCCTCTGTCCCCTTCACACAAAGCAAGCTTTACCCCACTACCCAAAGGGGAGTGCTGATTCACAGTCTCCCCACCGCGGCCAGAAATGTATCCATCTCCCACTGGTCCAAACCACTGACCACCGCACTAGACCACTCTGGTCTGCTCCCCGCACCCGGCGATACCTCATCATGCAGACCCCTCCCCAACATCCAAAATGCACAAGCCACCCTCCTCCAGTATTTCACACAAAGCAAGATCCTTCCCTTACAAAGCACTTTCCCATCGCCGACTCCTCCCCCAGCGAGCAGCCCTTCCTTCCCAGGCGGTGCCAAACCGGAGACCCCCAACAGGGTCTAAAACCCAGAGGGTCCACAACAACCCAGAGGAAAACTAGCGACAAACCCCGTTCGTTCCTCTAGCACGCCTCGAATCCCCAACTCCAGTTGACCTTTCCGCAGCCAAAGCAAAAAAAACAAAACAAAAAAACCCCCACAAAAAACAAAAACAACAACCCACCAGCGCCCGTCAAGAGAGCGGGTCTGGCTACACAAAGCCAGGTGTCTTCCCAGGGGTACCCTCGGAAGACGCTCTCCGCCCCCGGCCCCGTCCCCGCCCAGCCCCGGCCCGGCGGCCCGCGCTCACCAGCTTTCCTCCTCCTCCTCCCAGCCTGACAGGCGCTCCAGCTCCTCGGGCCGCAGCGGCTCCACCTCGTCCAGCAAGCCGCCCTCGCCCGCTGCCAGCAAGGAGGTGGCGTCCCGCAGCTCCTCGCTACTCGTCCGCCTCGGGCCCGAGCCGACCCCGCTACCGGACTTGGCGTTGAGGCCCAAGGGGAAGCCCCGAGGGGACGCCGCGCCGGACGAGGGAGTGGACGAGCCAGCCCGAACCGGACTGCCGGGCCCGAGGGAGCCGACGCCCTGCACGGCCCCCGAGCGGCTCCTCAGCTGTTCGTTCTGCTTCTCCAGCTTCTTCACCAGCTCCTGCAGCTTCCGCACCTCCTGGTCCGCGTTCACGTTGGAGTTAACGTCCTCCATCCCGACCCCGCCGCCGGTGCCGCCTGCCACCCGCTCGGACTCACAGCGACAGGGAGAGGGCCAGGGGAAAGAGGCGTCGCCGCCGCCGCTCACTCTAGCCGAGGCGCCGGCATACAGCAGGGCCAGGCCCCAACGCCAGGGTCCCCCCAGCTCGGGTTCCGAAGCGCCGCTGGCCCCAGCCGAGCCGCCTCATCTGCGCCGGCTCCAGGATTGGGGGAGGCGGCGCCAATATCCGGCCTCGGCCGCCATCTTCCCTCCGTCCCTCCGCCCCCCGCAGCCCGGCCCCGTCGGTGACCTCAGAGCGTCGGGGGTGGACGCGGCCGGCTGCGGGCTCTGAGAGGACCGAGCACAGAGCTCGCGGAGGGGCGGGGCCGCGGGCGAAGGCGGTGGGCGGGTCCTCGGCCGGAAGGGGCGTGTCCGGAGCGCCGCGGAGGTGGGAGGCTACCCCGCCCGCTGGGAAGAGCGATTCCGGCCGCAGGCGGGGCGGGAGAGGAGTGAGGATTTGGCTGCGGGTGGGGCTAAGATCGCAAACTATTGGTCTTGCAGAGGTGGGGCGTGTGATGTGTTCTCCACCTCCAAACATTGGCGTGTCGGACCGGCGCCCTATCCTGTCCTCTATCCCGGCTGGTTCTCTGGTGGGCACTTAGCCGGACCCCTTGGAGAGAGAGTTTATTTTGTCCTTTTGTTCAGCAATTATCATTCGACGCCTGCTTGAAATAGGAGATTGTCAGGGCTGGCAGGAGCCTCGGGGACTATCGGTGACCCGTTTCCTCCTCTGAAAATGAGAAAATAGAATCCCAAATGGTTGAGAGGTCTAAGGTCAAAATAATAACCAGAAGTTGTTGAGTGCGTACTATGGGCCAGACACTGTGCTAAGCATTTTTTTTTTTTTTTTTAAGTAGGATCCACACCCAGCGTGGAGCCCAAAGCCCAGGGAACTCACCAGAGATCAAGACCTGAGCCCAGATGTAGCGTTGGCCGCTTAACGGATTGAGCCCGCCAGGCGCCCCTGTGCTGAACATTTTAAAGGCATCTCGTCATTAAAACAGTTTTTTTCCGACTTAAAAGTTTACTGCACACTGGCTTGGAAGCGGGGGATAAAAAACCGCTTCTCAACTTTGTTAACTGATGTGTAATCTGCTCTTTGGATCGTTTGCTTGGTAAAAACTTTTTCATGGTGTGTTTTGACTTTTTAAAAAGTGTATTAAGAGAACTTAATAAATAAACATCAAAAGAAAATAAACTTAATAAAAACAAACATACTGATGAATCCTGAGGGATGTATGAATGTAAAAATCTGACCAGATGCACCTGTTTATAATGTGTACCACCAACAGCAAAACCAAAAACCACTTAAATTTTTTTTAAATCACAGTATTTTTCAGATGTCAGCTGTGAACTGGTTGCCTTATGTTTACAGCTTTCCTCTAATTGCCTCCTCCACCTTTAGCTAATAATGATCCAGTCCTATTACACCTGGGTGCGGACTAATATGCCTTGGCTTACTTCTACCTTTTAGCCTCTCTGTGCTGTATTTTCCTTATCTAGAATATTCTGCCTGCCAAATCTGATTCCTTTTCTTTTTTTTCTTTTTTTTTTTTTAGATTTTATTTATTTGACAGATCACAAGCAGGCAGAGAGGCAGGCAGAGAGAGGAAGGGAAGCAGGCTCCCTGCTGAACAGAGAGCCCTAAGTGGGGCTGGATCCCAGGACCCTGGGACCATGACCTGAGCCGAAAGAAGAGGCTTTAACCCACTGAGCCACCCAGGCACCCCCAATCTGATTCCTTTTCTTAAAACCCATGCTCACATATCTAGGAAAACTTTCCTGACAATTCCACAAATATAGCTGTTCCGTTTATTCTAGCATTACCTGATCAATAGTTTTCAACGGGTGTTTGTATTTTAAATTTTTTTTTGCTTCTTTTTTGTTTACTTGGTGAAAAGGGACCATTTTTTTTTTTTATGTCTAGTGTCTGACACGACAGACATCCAATATCTGGTTTGTTGAAAGTTGAGAAGAATGCAAATTCTGACAGGTCAAGGTCTAGATGTTTATTCACAGCAAAAAAAAAAAGCATTGAGTATTTTCAAAGTTTGCTAACTACTTATAAATAAGTGTTTTCTTAGGTATGTATACCTAATCAAAAGATGTCTTTGGTAACACAGTAATTGTGAAGTAATATGTATTATCTATATAGTGCACGTCTGAATATCACTGCCGTCTCTAACACGTCTGAACTAGTTGCCGAAGGGTTCAATATCATGACTGCTTCAATGTAGCACTTACCACTTGCATTTAACAGTTTGTGAAATAGATTCCAACTAGCCAGGTTCTGTAATGAGAACACTCCAAATATATTCCTTGAAAAGAATAGTTCGTATGGCATTATGAAGTTAAACACTAAATGATGAATATTACCAGTATTATGAATATGAATATGACAATATGAAATTAAACACAAGAAGAGGTTGGTGTGACAAGGAGCAATAAATGGAGAATCAGAAGACCCGGTGGCAGATTCTAGCTGTTACACCAATGTGGTGCTTGACCTTAATTTCTGATCCTTAAGCAAGTCACACTGGCTGTATATTCAAAATACATCTGAATACTTCCTGGCACCTCCACGGGTACAACTGTCATTCCAGTTCCCATCTTGTCTAGCTTACCGTGGTACTCTCCTAATGGGCTGTTCCGCTTTGCTGCTTACAATCTGTGATGCATACAGCAACCAGATGATCCTGTGTTTGTTTGCATCAGGTCACTCCCCTGCTAGGAACCTGAACTTGCTTCTCAACATACTTAAACTACCAAGTCCTTTTCTTGGCTATAAGACTGGATATTTGGCAGCTTGTGCAAGTGTCTCATGGACTACTGATCCCTCTTCCCTGCTATCACCCCACTCCAGCCATACTGGCCTTTTGATGTTTTTTAAACATGCCAAACATGTTTCTACTCTAGGAACTCTGTACTTGCTAAACCTTCTATCTAGGATCCATTCTTCCTCCACATTGTCACATTACTGACTCTCTCCATTCAGGTGTCAGCTCCTGTCTCACCAACTAAGTTCACTATCCCCATCGTTATGACCCTCATAAAAGAGCAACCCTATCATTACCGCTCCCCAGAGCTCTTTGCTTGTTTCATTTTTCCTCTGACACATTGTCTATTTCTTCCTTTGTTTGTTGCCAATCTCTCCCACTAGAATAGGAACTATGTGAAAACAGGCTGCAGTATTCCTGGTGCTCTTATATATTGTAGATGTTCAAGAAATGTTGAATAAATGATGGGTATAGGTCAGGAGAAGCCTCCTAACAGAGAATTTCAGATAAATGTGTTTGTTATGTCTCATATCATTAAAGTGGAAATTTCTAATTATGTTGAATGGTTAGTTTTAAAAAATTATATATTTCCCTTCCAAAGAGCAACATATCACACTCTATATGTCATCCTCAAAACTAGGTCATTCTCCACTTCCTGAGTGCCAACAGCCCTTAAGAATTGCTGAGGAGAGAAAGTCTCAGGTTCTCACTTAAAAGTATGAGGACAAGAATATTTCCATTCTGTCCTAAATATTGCCCGCATCCTTCTCTTTCAGGTTAGCTACAATACTGTCTTCTCTAATGACTTAGAAGTGTTAAAGCATGTTTTTAAAAGGTCACTGTAAAAGTGGCTCTTACGGAGATATGAGAAGGTAAGCTGGTAGGTGTCTGTGGTGTGCATCACAGGTGTCTCAACCAGATTTTTCAGGTGTTGTCTTTTATGATAAGCTTGCTTTGTTCCTGGATGAAGGAGTTTCTTCACTTCTCAGCAGGTGTGGCCCTTTCCATAACTTGCTCCTACTTGCATATTAGCTCCTGCCAAAGCTCCTGCCCAAGTGGAAAATATTACAAACCACTGAAAGTATTTAGAGGGAAAAACTATTACTCAGTGGCTTAAAGGTATTCAGCAGTTCTAAAATCCTAAATCAAGATGTATGTGCATGTGTGTGTGTGTGTGTGTGTGTGTGTGTATAACTGAGCACATGTCCAAAAGTTGTTTAGAAAACATAAGGTGGAGAAAAAGGTATTAAAAAAAAAAGGGCACCTGGGTGGCTCGGTTTGTTGAGCATCTCCCTTCAGCTCAGGTCATAATCCTGGGGTCCTAGGATGGAGCCCCACATCGGGCTCCCTGCTCAGTGGGGAGTCTGCTTTTGCCTCTCCCTTTGCCCCTCACCCTGCTCATGCTCTGTCTCAAATCAATAAAATCTTTTTAAGATTTTATTTATTTATTTGACAGAGAGACACAGCCAGAGAGGGAACACAAGCAGGGGGATTGGGAGAGGGAGAAGTAGTCCTCCCACAGAGCAGGGAGCCCAATGTGGGGCTTGATCCCAGGACTCTGGGATCATGATCGGAGCCCAAGCCAGATGCGTAATGACTGAGGTACCCAGGAGCCCCTCAAATCAATGAAATCTTAAAAAAAAAAAAAAAGGGCACCTGGGTGGCTCAGTTGCTTGAGTGACAGCCTTTGGCTCAGGTCATGATCCCGGAATCCCAGAATGGAGTCCCACATTGGGCTCACAACTCCATGGGGAGTCTGCTTCTCCCTTTGACCTTCTCCCCTCTCATGCTCTCTCTCTCTCTCAAATAAATGAATAAAATCTTTAAAAAAACATATTATAACCTGCAAGGTGCTTACAGAAGTATTTGCATTTGTTTAAAACATGCTCAATTTTGTTGAAGAAATCTTTATTATCCACCACATCTATTTTCTCGTCACATGCACCCACTGGGCTGGACATTTCCCATGTGTCCTTGCTCACCTGTTCTTCACCAGCATCCTTCTCCCAGGTGTACCTCCTCATGTCTGTCAAGGGCCCTCTTCTTCACTGTCTTGGCACATGCAATTTTAAGAAGGAATCTCAGGAACTTCAAAGGCTGGGTTTGTATGAGATTCTGAATTGAAACCCTGCAGGCAAAAAGAAGAGGGACCCAAGTTTTGGATCTTAGAATTTTTCTAGTCAGCACTGATCAGATCTTACCATTACGGGATGCTTCAAAGGTGGCCATAATGGCAGGCATCACTTCCTTCTGGAAGTGATGGTGGCCATAATGGCAGACATTACTTCCTTCTGGAAGGTCCTCTGGCCAGAGGGTGGCCCCCTAGCGCACTGTTGGGGTCATGTATTATATTGATATAGGGGTGAGGATGTTCCTGATTAGGGCAGATGTGAACATATTCTTAAACTCTTAAGAGGCTTAGCCCTGAAGGAAACAATACCTTATCTTGCACTCTTTTTGTGGTGGCAAGTGAGGAGATAAGATTGCTAAATAACATTATATCCTCTGTTAAGTGGTGTATCAGCAGCAGTGCACAGTTGGAAAAGTGGGATTTGAACTACTTCTGAGTATCCATGATCTAGAAAACCTACCATTTAAGGAAAGGAGAAAACTTATTAAGAATCATCCAAATCCCCAAGCTGACAATACAAGTCCCAGTAGTCTGATCTGAGATCTAAAATATATATTCTGAGCATTGACTTGGAGATGGCATAGAGATAGTAGACTATGAGTAGAGGTTTGCATTAGACTAAGTAAATGAGCTGTGACAGATATTTATATGCTCTTCTATCTCAGAAGTTGTGCACAATTCCATTCCTGAGTCTTTGAGATACTCCTGGAATATTACAGACTGAAAGACATCATCAACTATTCAATTTGTCCAAGCATGTCTGGAAAGGTTACTTTCTTATTTATCATCATCCTTATGTAAACAAAGTTATATGTACCATAGAATATTCTGTAAATATCCAGGTGTTTCTGAATTGGTCCAATAATAGTAGCTAACAATTACTGACCACTTTTAAGGTATGTAATGATTCATTTAAAGCTCACAATGGTCCTTTGAGGTCCCTGATAATAACATTGCCAGCTCCATTTTATGAATGAGGAAACTGAGACAGAGAGGTAAGATAATTTCACAGGGTCCAAGGGCAGGAGGTAGTAGAGCTGAATTTGAACTCAGGTGGTCTGACTTCAGAATCTGCACTCAAAATCCCTAACAGTCCATGGCCAAATCAGTTCTCCATGTTTCCCTTATAGTCTTATTGATGTCTCAGCTACCATCTGGGATGAAGACTGGGGACAAGGGGTATTGCCTTTATGATACCAAATGACTCAATCCTCTTGCTTAAGAGCAGGTTTGCCAGTTTAGAAGTCTCAGCATAACACATTCAAACAATCTGTTCCTTAGAGAGGGAGGCAATTCCTCTACCTCTTGCTCAAATGACTTCCTAGTAGGCCATTGAGAGGTGGATGCAGGAGTCCTCGAGAACCCCATGTCAGCAGTTTTCTAAGATGAAGCCTCAACATCTGAGCTTCTCATTGGAAAAACTAGTAGATTAGTCCATCATGGAGGGGTTTTGTGGGGAAGAAGTTAGTAGGGAGAATCTCTTACCCAATGCAATCGTATACCTAAATCAGCAAAGCATGAAGATTTGAGGCCATTTATTGGCAAGAGTCCTAGGCCTATAAATGAGAGAAGAAAAATTTAAAACATCCTGAAATAAGAAAGACTTTCTAGTCAGATAGCTAGTCAGATATCAAAAGAGCACGTATAGAACCAGGGAAACAGCAGAGCAAGGGGCAGTGGTCTCAACAGTAGATGAGAAGGTGACCCATGGCAAATGCTAAAACTAAGTGGTTGTCGGCAGTTGCCTTTCTACGGCCTTTGTAGCAAGATACGTGGGAGAAACAGTTGTATTTAAAGGGACAGTACCGCTGTTGCCTGGTAGGATTGTGAGCTTCTAGCCTTGGGCCCAGTTGGTAACCTGATATGTTGGACTAGGGCCCAATCTGCAAAGCACTCCGTTGCACACGAGTCCACCATTGTGTTGCTCTGTAAACAGAGTCCTTCTCCCCAAAGTACTTGGAAACCAGATAGCCCTCATCTCACATCTGCGCTCTAGTCTAGAGAAATGAGGTTAGGCTCTTGGGGCGGGCAGGGAAGAGACGAGTAGTAAGGCATGGCACAGGTGGTTCCCCTGTTATCAGTGGGAATGGTTTACTTCAGATAGGGCTCCTGGACACGATGTGGTGGCTCACGGTTCAAACAGAGCTGCTCTCTCTTTTGGCACGTTTGTCTAATTTTGCATCATTGAAAGACCTGGTTCTTCCTTTCTACCAACACCATTCTCCCACATTGTTCGAGCTTTCACTTTGGCCTGTTTTTCTAGCTTGGGTCAGCTGATTGTGTTTAGGCACCCATATACAACTACCAGCAGTTCTCCTTAAGCATCCTCTGAGTCCTGGACTCAAATTAGGATGTGGTATCATATATAGGCGGTTCTTGAGAAAACCACCAACATTTTGCTGTGCACTAATAGTGGGACAGATCATGGAGCTTCCCAGGACCATCCTGGCAGGGAGAGGGTTTGTAGATAATGGGAGAGCCTGGAAATAGGTCTTGTTTTCAAAGATGGGATTGCAGGCTGCATAGAAGGCAATGAATTTCTCCAACCTCTCCAATATCCAGAATAAAGAGATGTCTTTGGGGCTCCTGGGTGGCTCAGTTGGTTGGGCATCTGCCTTTGGCTCAGGTCATAGTCCTGGGGTCCTGGGATTGAGACCTGCATCTGGCTCTCTGCTCAGTGGGGAGTCTGTTTTGCCTTCTCACTCTCCCTCTGTGTTCTCCCTCCCCCACCCCCTCTCTCTCAAATAAATGAATAAAATCTTTAAAAAAAAGATGCTTTTGTACTTCTTCACCTCAGATGCCTTCACAGCTACATAAGTTTGCACAAGGTCCCCTCCAAGAGTGGGCATGGCCTGTTAGAGTACAAGCAGAAAAAACAATTCCTCCCACACTTAGTCAGCAGACTAACAAAGTCCACCACCTTCACACTGAAGCTTATGTGCTCACTAGACACAATTACACAGTTGTCAGATCTTCTACATGACTGTAGCAATGGGCTTGATTCTGGAGCCTTAGGTTTGGGCAAGAACATTCAATCATCCCTTAAAGGGCCAGCCTCGCAGTGCCACCAGCCAGTATTAGTACCAGGAATAGAGAATATGGGCAGGAGAAAAAAGGGCAGGAAAAAAAAGAAAACACGTCCAAAATGATGTGTGAGAGGGCTTCAGGCTTACTTTTATTGTGTCCATCTAGTCGAAATGAGTAAATTTCAGACAGTCCTTTTTCTGACCTGTAAGCAAAGGGTAAATATCACTATATGGAACTATAAGAAAAAAATTTTTTTCTTATAGTTCCTTATAGTTCTTACATTCAACTTTTTTAGTTGATCTGAGATTTATTCTGGTGTGTTCTGTGCATAACTCTGAATGGACATGTTCATATAAGGGACTGTCACGTGCTGTGTTAACATTTGTTCATTTGGTCACTGTTCCTAGTTCAAGGTACATTGTTTGGGGCCAGAGATAATAAAGATCATAAGGAATGTACTCCTTGTTCTACAGCAGCTTATTATCCGTTTGAGGAGATGATGTGTACATAGGTAACTGTACATACAAACAGCACGTGAATAGTCATGTGAGCCATATAGAAAAGAGATAATACAATACTTTTTTGTGTGTTTTTTTCCCTCTGATTTTTTTTCTCCTATGATTAAAAAAAAAAAAAGAGTATTAGGGAAATGGAAATTTATTCCTTCTGCCTAGGATAGTAACATTTTCCCCAGAAGGAGTGTGATTTGAGATGGGCCTTCAGGGATAGGTAGTTATCTTAATCTTGATTTGTTGGTTGCGATGAATAGAAAACTGCTTGAATCATCTCAATAAAAATGATAGTCGGAAGAAAGGCAGGCAGGGGCAAGGGTGCCTCCCCCAAACCCCAAGAGGAAACCACCCTTAAAGGATGGGTGACAGATAATAAACACATAAGTACAATGTATACTAAGTCATATGATAATAGTGCTATGGAGAAAAATGAATTAGGGAAAGAGGATTAGGGGTGTGGGTGCGGACAGGATTGCACTTTCAAACAGAGTAGTCAGGGAAAGTGTCACTGAGAAGATGACACTTGAGCAAAGGTCTGAAGGAGGTGAGAGAACAAGACATGCAGGTAACTGGGGGAGAACATGAAATAGAACAGAATGGCAAGTGCAAAGGCCCTGAGGCAGTAATGTCTGGCTTCAAGGAAAAACGAGGTCTGTGTGGTTAAACTAGAATGAAGGAGGGGGAGAATCATAGGAGATGAAGTCAGGGGGATGGAGTAAAAATTCCATAGGGCATCGTAGGCCAGTGTAAAGACTTTGACTTTTACTCTAAAATGAGAAGAAAAGGGAAGGGCACCTGGGTGACTCAGTCATTAAGCTTTAAGTGTCTGCCTTCCGCTCAGGTCCTGATCCCAGGGTCTTGGGAGCCCTGCTCACTGGGAAGCCTACTTCTCCCCCTCCCACTCCCCCTGCTTGTATTCCCTCTCTCGATGTCTCTCTCTCTCTCTCTGTCAAATAAATAAATAAAATCTTTATTTTTAAAAAGAAAGAAAGAAGAAAAGGGAAGATTTTGAGCCAAAAAGTGATATGACCTGATTTATATTTTAATAAGATCCCTCTCTTTTCTGCTTCTTGCACCTTTGCCAGTTTCTCATTCCCCTTATTCCCTTCACAGAATTTCTGCCTACTCATGGCTTCTGTGTCTCCTTCATAACATCAGCTAACATGTGGTTTGGTGTTGTAACAACTGTTGACATTTCAGCTCATACACCCAACTGTGACCTAATCACTCAGTCTCTCAGTGTCCCAATTCCAGATTCTTGGGTGACATAATGTTAGACTCATATATTATTTAGGCTAACTCATATTAGTCCCCTGTGGTAGAACAAGCTGAGGCCAGCTCTCAGAAGTGACCAGGATCTTATAACATTTCCAAGAAGGGACTATAGACCGAGAGGCAATGGCAAGCACGTCAACTTCATATGAGAACCCAAGATTTTGGGTTCTCAGTACACGCCTAATAATCAATACATGTAGATTATTTAGTAAGGAGACCTATAATCACATCATATGATGTAGTGCTCAGGGACCACTTATGGGTAGTAGTAATAATAGACAGCTTTATAATGCTCTGTACTGAAACAGCTTCTGAAACGATTTGCATAAGGACCCGTTTTCTTATTTTACTTCCAAACTGTAAGAGAATGGTACTTTTGTAAAATACAAGAAAAATGAATTCTTAGAACAACTAAATGTAAGAAGATATACAAAATTGAAACCTAATTTTTTTATTAGATTGAACACACAGACAATTTCTCTGTCAACTGCTAAAAAAAAAAGTCTCTCCATGCTTGGTCTCCATTTCTGTACTTAACCATGCTCTGGTCACAAGCAGTTCCACACTTTAAATAGCACACTCCTTTATCCAAATAGTAGCTACGTTTTGCAATCCTGACAGTAGGTGAATGGCATTTAATGTTCTGAATGAGTACATTAAAGAAAGGAGGTTCTGTTGTTGTCTGTACTTTCCTCACTCTTCTCAGCAAATAAGCTTAGTGTCCTGCACGTAGTTTCTAACGAACCCTTAGGTGACTGAGATATTTCCCTAGTGTAAGGACACATTTCATCACCCGAACAACAATGTGTAATCTGTCCCATTTAGATTTGCTATTACAGATTAGCTCTCCCACTAAGTATACCTGGAGTAGGTTTGGTTTTTCTCTTGGGTTAGAAATGGGAGAAATCAGGGGACGAAGGAATTATATTTCTGAAATTTCAGAGACAAACAAAGAAGAAGTGTTCACACTGAGTTAAGAGGGAAGGCTGTTTCTTTCTTTCTTTCTTTCTTTCTTTCTTTCTTTCTTTCTTTCTTAAAGATTTTATTTATTTGACAGACAGAGATCACAAGTAGGCAAGAGAGGCAGGCAGGGAGAGAGAGGAGGAAGCAGGCTCTTCACGGAGCAGAGAGCCTGATGTGGGGCTCGATCCCAGGACCCTGGGATCATGACCTGAGCAGAAAGCAGAGGCTTTAACCCACTGAGCCACCCAGGCGCCCCGGAAGGCTGTTTCTAAATGCTCTTTCACAAAGATTTTAAATCCTGATTCTGTAGTTGACTTGAGGACCGTTTTCTGTCTTTCTTCTTTCCTTTATTTTAAGGACCATCTTCTAAATGTAACAAGTATGCATGTATGTATGTATGTATTTTTAAAGATTTTAAAAATTTATCTGATAGAGAGAGACACAGCGAGAGAGGAAACACAAGCAGGGAGAGCGAGAGAGGGAGAACCAGGCTTCTCGCTGAGCAGAGAGCCCGATGTGGGGGTCCATCCTAGGACCCTGGGATCATGACCTGAGCTGAAGGCAGACACTTAATGACTGAGCCACCCAGGTGCTCCTTAACAAGTATTCAAGTTCAGTTGCTATGCTAAGTTCTCTATACAGAGAATTAAAGTGATTTAGGCCCAATATTTTATGGTTTCATGATCTAAGACAAATGTAACAACCAGTATAAGAGAAGAAATAATAAATAAATCATAATTATTTACAAACTACCACTTACATTTATGGATCTGAGAGAAATCATAGAATAAGATCACTCTAGTAGCAGCAAGCCTTGCCTACTGGTTTATTTACCAAGACTATATAACTTTCTTCATCCACTGAATTATGGGTAACCAGAATTTTAAATTCATACACAAATGTAATTTTAAAATATCTGAAATGATTATGGGGAATTAGAGGAGAGCATTGAACTCCCTTAGTACTGCCTTGGATTTCTTTTAAAGATAGTTTATAAATGTTCCAAGTTTGATTTTATTCACCCAGCATCAAAATAGTTCACATTCCCTTAAGCAGGAAAAACAAAACAATACCCACCTTGACCTAATCTGCTCTTTAAATAACAGAAACAGAAAATTAAAAAAATAAAGAGAGAGAGAGAGAAACTATGCTTAAAGAATTATTTCAAATGCGTCATTGCCAGGAATTTAAATTGTCCTCCATACCAGTTGTTATGAAACTACAATATTGTTTTCAAAATATTATTTACCTTTTAGAAAGATATCAATCTTTTTCTTGTTTTTTTTTTATATCAATGCTTTTCTTAAGAAAAACAAGTCTAATGTAGAGGTTTTATTATTATTTTATTATTATTTACTCATTATGCAAATTAGTAAATTTCCCTAAAATCACCGTAAAAAGTTCTGTGCTTATTCCATTAACCATCCTGAAAGTCACCATTTTCCAGAAACGTCTATATGGAGGATGTCCATTGTTTTTTCTGCTTAGCACATCCTCTTCCTGCTCCCCCACCACCTGATTGGTGGGAGACATTTCAGTGAATCTCTTGCATTTCTGCCCATCTTGTGAGTGAGGCCCTGGCAGCCCTTGTTCTGGATTATCTTTCCAAGAATGTTTACACAGCAAACAGCCTTGGAATATAGAGATGATGTGTCTCTCTGGGACAAAGAGCTGGTTTGTTTACTATCCAGCATAATAAAGATAATGTGTCTTCCCAAAGCCAAGGTCAGGCATGCTTATTACCCATTACAAAAAAATCTGACTCCCCTAACTCAGGGTTTATTGCCTGTAACACAACCCACTGGTATGTAAGCATCACTTGGCTTTCTTCACCTCCCACCCTGTGGGAATCAGAGATTGGAACCAGCACAGATGCTGGTACTCTGGCTACTACTATTGGTATGAATGACATATTGTTCTTTCTTTCTAATGCAGGAATCTTGTGTCTCCTGCCACAATCTGTGAAACTGGCAGGCTAACTTGTTAACTTGCTAGTAGAGCAAAATCTAGAGGTTTCTAACATCACCCCAGTTTCTGCTTTGAGTTCTTTTCTAAGACATGTCTGTACCTTTACCCTTCAGCTTCCTGAGAGAACCCTGTGTGTGCATAATAAATCTCCCTTTTATTTAAGCTTCAATGGGCTCCCATTCCTTATAATCAAAATAGTCTGAGCCAGCCAAGAAAATCTGTTTCTTTCTGAAAATTGAACAAAAGGAGGAAATATTCAAATGGTTTTCTAAGTGGTTCCATTCAACAAATCTTTGTTGAACCCCTACAACGTTCCATGTATTATGCTGGATGCTGGGGCTACAATAGTAAATAGCATATGGTTCACAGAGTTTCAATTCTCATAAGAGGAGAAGCCCACAGTATAAGTAAACCAACACATAATAATTGCAAATAGTGAAAAGTGCTATGAAGAAAACAGAACCGGGACAAAGGCAGAGTAGAAAGGGAGGTTACCTTACAGAGAGTGACTGGAGAAGGTGACTTTGAGAGAGGCAGATTTAAGCTGAAATGTGGCAGAGATGAAGGCAGATCAGTACAAACTGAAGGAACAGTAAGTGCCTCGAGACGGGAAAAACTTAGGAAACGTGAAAATTGAGAAAAGAACAAATGTAAATAAGTGTAGTGAGTAAGGGGAAGGAGCCCAGGCGGTACAGAGGGGATTTAGGCAAGGGCCAGATTATTCAGGGCCTTACCATCCAACAAAATGGGCCTGGATTTATTCTGTGTACAATGAGAAGCTATTGAAGAGTTTTAAGCCCTTGAGTGACAGGACCCAAGTTAACAACAACAACAACAACAACAACAAAGATTTTTGTGGGGTGCCTGGCTGGCTCAGATGGAAGGACTGATGACTCTTGATCTTCAGGTCGTGGGTTTGAGCCCCATGGTAGGTATAGAGATTACTAAAAAAATAAACAAATACACTTAAAAAAAAAAAAGATTTTTGCTGTTGTGTGGAGGATAGTTGGAGAAAAGCAGAAGTGGAAATGGAATGAGGTAGTTGCTTTGTTCAGGAGAGACATGATGATGGTGGAGAACAGAGATAAAAGTGGATTCCGTGTTCTGACGAGATGGCAACAGTGGATGTGGGTGGGAGTGGCAACCCAGGAGAGTGGGGGTTGAGGAGGTATGGGTCTATAGAAATCAAAATTGCCATTTGGGGCTATGTTTAGTTTGATATTTCTGTACAGTACCCAAGGGTAGGTATCAAGTTGGCCCCTGAAGATGGGAGCCTTGAGTTAGATAAAAGATACAAGTTAGGCATATATATTTGGGGATCCTCAATAGGTACATGGTATTTGCTCCCAAGATCCTAATCTTTAAGTCTTCCTTTCAGTTTATTCTTTCTCAGGCCTTGGTGCCCACCTGCTCCAATTCAGAATATGCAGGAACTTCTGAATCCCTGGCGAACGACCCATAGAACATGGAGAACCAGAAATAGCATCTCTAGATTTCTCTCTACCTAATGGTGCCACCATTACTATGTTTTCTACTATGGGTGTTCCACGTTGGTAAAGGCCCTCCTAAAACGTGGCCTCTTTCCAGAGTCCCTGACTGAGGCTTTCAGCCTCTACCTCAACCTACCTGGAAGGTTTCAACTGATGTTGTTTAATGGGCTCGGATTCTGGGTCCTTTTTCAGATTTATATTCTACCAATTCATGTCCATAAACTGAAATAACATCCCCTTCCTCCTCCCTCAAGCCTAATGACTTCTATAGTGACTGTTTTTGTTTTCATTGTTGTTTTGTTTTTGTTTTTAAGAGAGAGATAGAAGGGGCAGAGGGAGGAGACAGAGAAATAATGCTGGGCTTGATCTCACAATCCTGAGATGATGACCTAGGCTGAAATTAAGAGTCAGACGCTTAGCTGACTGAGCCATCTGGGCGTCCCTAAAAGACTGTTTTTTAAAACAGATTTTAGGGGCACCTGGGTGGCTCAGTGGTTTAAGCCTCTGTCTTTGGCTCAGGTCATGATCTCAGGGTCCTGGGATAGAGCCCGATGCTGCTCAGCAGGGAGCCTGCTTCCCCCCTCTCTCTGCCTGCCTCTCTGCCTACTTGTTATCTCTCTCTGTCAAATAAATAAAAATCTTTAAAACATATTTTATTTATTTGTTTTTTTAAAACAGATTTTATTTATTTGTTTTTAATGATTTTTATTTATTTATCTGACAGAGAGAGAGAGAGCGCGCATGAGCAGGCAGAGGGAGAAACATGCTCCCCACTGAGAAAAGAGCTCTGACAATGACGACGACAGGGGCTCAATCCCTGGGATCACGACCTAAGCCAAAGGCAGATGCTTAACTGACTGAGCCACCCAGGTGCCCCTAAAACAGTAATTTTGGACATGTAAATTGCATACCATAACATTCATCCACTGGGGAGCATAATTCATGAGTTTTAGTAAATACCCAAAGTTGTGCAACCATCACCACAATTGAATTATAGAACATTTCCATCATCCCCTAAACAACCTTTTGTGCTCATTTGCAGTCATTCCTTGTTCCCTCCCCGAGGGCCTAGGTAACCATTAATCTATTCGGGGCACTTTTTTGGCCTTTTCTAGACATTTCATATGAATGAAATCATACAGTATGTGGTTTTTTGGGTCTGGCTCCTTTTGTTGAGCATAATGTTTTTGAATTTCATCCAAGTTGCATCATATATTAGCATTTCGTTCCTTTTTTATTGCTGAATTTCCTTCCATTATATGGATATACGATGTTTTGTTTACCGTTCACCCAACGATGGTCATTCGGGTTGATTTTGGCTATTATGAACAGCTGCAGAAATAACATTTGTAATTCAACAATCTCACTCAGATGTTGAAGGAATTACTTAATTTTTTAAATTGAGGGTTAAGATGGTGTAATTTGGAGGTGGTTCTCCCTCTATTTTCCAAATTTCCAGAAATTTGGTTACACTGCAGTCTTAAAAGTAGATTTCACTCATTTGACTTAAGATGTATCACAAAATAGTTCAACCATACACAAAGGCATAAGCAGTATAATAAAAAGCACTCACGTACCTATCAGAGCTCAAGAATATCTCTCTGTCCAAGAGATAACTGCCATCATGAATGTGTATTTACATTTTCATTCATGTATATTTATTTTACTAACATATATACATTCTTACAGAATATACAGTATTTTTGTACGATTTTAGACTCAATATACACTTCATGAAAAATAGTGGTAGCTTATATTCTTCTTAGTATTTTAGTACTAACCATTTTCATTTTCCAATAACAATATTTTCTTGTACAGCTCTCCCTGTATACATATGCAAGAGTTTCTCTAGAGGTATATAGCTACAGGAGGAATTTCTGGGTCACATGGTGTGTGTATCTTCAAAGTAACTAGATACTCCCAACTATTCTCTAAAATGGTTGTATCAGGGCACCTGGGTGGTTCAGTGGGTTAAGCCTCTGCCTTCGACTCAGGTCACGATCCCAGGGTTCTAGGATCGAGCCCCACATCAGGCTCTCTGCTCAGCGAGGAGCCTGCTTCCCCCTTCCCTTCTGCCTGCCTCTCTGCCTCTCAATCTCTCTCTGTCAAATAAATAAGTAAAATCTTTTAAAAAATTAAAAAATAAAAATAAATAAAATAAAAATAAAATATAAATAAAAAACATAAAAATAAAAATAATAAAATTGGGGCACCTGGATGGCTCAGTGGGTTAAAACCTCTGCCTTCAGCTCAGGTCATGATCTCAGGGTTCTGTGATTGAGCCCCACATCGGGCTCTCTGCTCAGCGGGGAACCTGCTTCCCCACCCCCTACCTCTCTGCCTGCTTCTCTGCCTACTTGTGATCTCTGTCTCTGTAAAATAAATAAATAAAATCTTAAAAAAAAAATAAAATGGTTGTATCATTTTACTTTCAAGAAGTCAGTTTGTAAAAATATTCTGGTGTCCATGTTTACAATATATGAAATAACCAAATACTACAAGAGAATAAAGTGACAAGAAATGGAAGCTAAAACCACGTAGTAAAGTAATTCAAACCTGTCATTTATAACTTCTCTCTTTTAAGTGACTGCAACAGAGATGGAACAGTATTTCTCTATGCACAACTTAGTTCTCCCCCTTTCCTTCTAAGCTAAACTGAACGCTCAGATCTCCCATGAAAAGCACGAGTGTGATATATTATTTATAAATATTAAAATCCCTGAATTCTTTCTACAAAGGTGAATCATGTTAAGGTGAAATTCATTTTTTAAAAAATATTTCATTTATTTATTTGAGAGAGTGAGTGCTCACTCAAGGTGAGGAGGGGCAGAGGGATGGGACAGGGAGAAGCAGACTCTCCATTGAGCTTGGAGCCTGTTGTGAGGTTGAGGGGTGCTTGATCAGGATTCTTTTTTTTTTTTTTAGATTTTATTGATTTATTTGACAGAGAGAGAGAGAGCGCACACATGAGCAGGGGCAGAGGGAGAAGCAGGCTCCCCACTGAGCAAGGAGTCTGGTGTTGGGCTGTATCCCAGGACTCTGGGATCATGACCTGAGCTGAAGGCAGCCGCTTAACTGACTGAGCTACCCAGGCACCACCGACCCCAGGATTCTGGATCACACCCTGAGCTGAAGGCAGATGCTTAACCGTCTGAGCACCAAGGTGAAGTTCCTTAGTATTTCATTGACCTTCTCTTCCTTAAGTATTGCCATAGGTTTCTTCTCTACCAGCCTGATCTTTACTGTTTTATTTTCACTCACAGCCAAGGAGTGTTAAAGAGCTGAAACTCTGTTTCATATACAAATACAAATATAATAAAGAGATACAGATATCCAGTAAGTTCTCTCAGTGAAGACCTATGACGAAGTTGTAAGAAAACAATATATCTGGTATAAGAAATTTTACTCCCAGTTGTTTGATAATTTAGATGCATCTAACTTCAAACAAATTTAGTGCTGCAGATGTAAATTATAATTAAAAGAAATATGAGCAAACTTTGGAAAATAAGTTTTCCTTTTGAAACATTTTTTTCACTTTGTCTTATGATTCCTCTCAAAAACTTTCCCCTGTATACGCTTGACATGGAATCAAATGTAGTTTGCTACTAAATTGTAGGCCCTATGTATTTTCCTTTGCAGCTTGGAGGAACATCAAGGATGATGCCTTTTAGGTATAGAGAAGGGGGGGGTTGGTAAGGGTGGAGAGTAGGAAGAGAGGGAGAGCCTTCAAAATATAAGCTCATGAAAGGAAAAAAGGAGAAAGGGTGAGAAAAAGAGACAAACCAAGAAACAGACTCTTGTTCTAGAGAGCAAACTGATGGTCACCAGAGGGGTGGTGGGCAAGGGGGATGGGGGAAATAGGTGAAGGGGGTTAAGAGTACGTTTACCATGATGAGCACTGAGCAGCATACAGAAGTGTTGAATCACTATATTGTACACCTGGAACTATGATAACCTGTATGTTAAGTATATTAGAACTAAAATAAAAAAAACTTAATAAAAAAACAAAAACAAACAAAACAAACATAAGCTCGTGAAAATCTGTAAACATTGTACTTTTTTTGGTTCTTGCCAGCAAGCCACCTGAATGCATTTGTCTTGCCTCCTGGCCCCCTGGTTCTTTCTGAAGCTGCCTTACTTTCTCCTGTGCATTTCTTTTTCCATCAGTCCTATTGTAAGAGGACTGGATTTGTAATACGTGAAGTATTCTCTTTTTTGGTCTTTCTTTCACTCTATGCCCCATCTCTAAAGAAAATACACTCTTTCATATCACAGATGCTTCCTGCCCTTCCCCATGGACAATTCTAGAACAGCGACTGCAAATTCAAATGCCCGAAGGAGCCAGAGGGATATGTTGAGTGGGGAAGACAGAGATCATGGAGAACTGGAGAGATACTCCATTGGAGGTATCTTTTTCAGAAGACCTGGAAACCCAGGTTTTGTGTTGAAGTTCTCCCACCGGTAAATGTTGGCAATTAACTGACTAAAGACAACAGCAACAGACTTTGCAGAATTGATGATGCAGAATTGAGAAAATAAGTAGAGAGGTACAAGGTCTGGATGCTGAAATAAAATACATAAGGACGTAAGCAGACGAGGTGAGATGATCTAGGTAACAAAGAGCTGGAACAGAGAGAGAGAGTAAGAGGAAAAGAGGTGATGGAGTTGGGCAAAGAGGTGAGTTTGGGGCTCTGGAGCCACTCTAAGAGTGAGAACCATTCTCAGGCTGGAGGTGGGTGAGGAAATGAATAAGTGTGGGTGAACATGGGTCAGAAATGGGATTCCTTTTAATGTTCTTCAGAGAAATTAATAAATATTGGAATTCTTTTTAATGTTCCTTTTGGAGCACCTGGGTGGCTCAGTCAGTTAAGCGTCCGCCTTTGGCTCAGGTCATGATCTCAGGGTCCTGGGTTTGAGCCCTGAGTCAGGCTTGCTACTCAGCGGGGAGCCTCCTTCTCCCTCTCCTCCCCACTCTGTCACTATCTCTGTCTCTCTCAAATAAATAAAAAAAATAAAATCTTAAAAAAAGTAAAGTTCTTTTGGGATGCAGCATTTGCCTTTTAAAATGTGACTCCACATGGAGACTAGATAACTTCCAGCCCTGGAGATGAGTAGGAATAAGATTCTACTTTAAGACGATAAGATTCTACTAATAAGACGATAGAAAACTAGTCTGAATAAGCAAACAGATTGATTGGAAAGACACTGGGTACATCAAAGAATTGATAGGAGAACTGGCAAAGTGGGCTCAGAAAGTGAGCAGAAACCAAGGGGACGAGATAGTTGGGAAAACGGCTAGATCACACCACCGGAACGGTCTGTTTATCTTGTCGCTACTGGACATTCACTGTTTCACCCTTTAACTGTGCCCTCACTGCTGTCACTCCACCAGATGCTGCCACCAGTGCCAGAATTCACGCTGTAATATGCCATTCTTGCTTCTTTGTAGCAAGACCCCAAGTCCTGTGTAGGGAGTTCCCAGATGGTTGACATTAGGTCACAAGCCTATTCCCTAGCTGTGAGGAATCTGGGAGAACAGGAATTGGTTCTTTTCGTTCTCCTTGGTGGGAGGCAGAAACTGCCTCCTGCCCAAACTCACGCGATGATGGTTCCCAAATAGGCAGTCTATTTGCATCACCAAACATGGCCGCCGTACATGTACCATAGAACCTCATTAGACATAGTACTTGGGTGAAGGACGATTAGGATGGCCACTGTATCAGTCAGAGTAGGATTCATTAGGCTGCGGTGACAAATGACTACAAAATCTCAGTGGCTGAAGCAACAAAAGTTTATCCCTCACTCATGTCCATTGCAGATTGTCTATATTGTCTTCACTTTTGGGCCCAGGCTGATGAAGCATCTCTACCTGGCACACTGCTGATCTCACAGTGGCAGGGGTGGGGCATGAGGAGAGCAGAGCAAGCCACACTCCGACTCTTAAAGCTTATATTTGGAAATGACAAACATAACTTCTGCTAATGTTTTATGCGCCACAACAAATCTTATGTCCAAACCTGATATGATCCCAAGGAGGGGCAATTACTGTTTTTGGAAAACATTATTAGGGAGGAGGGAAAGGTGTGTTAGGTAGTGGGAATGAGCGAATTAGAGGCAAGAAATAGAATGATGTTTGGGCAGTAAATAGCATGCTATTAATGATGTATAAGGCTCAGGGCAGGAGAAGTAAGGAGTAGTGACAGAGGGGAATAGACAATACCCTTGTCTTCAGGATAAAGAGCTTGATCCTTATTCTGTAGGCCATTAAGCATCCTTGTGGATATTTAAACCAGAGGATGACATGGCTAGATTTATCCTTTAGACTGAATGCTCTATGTGAAGGATGATATTTGAGAGAAATCTGTTAGGAGTCTATTGCATTTGTTCAGGTGAAGAGTGATGATAGCCTGAACCAGAGAAGCTAATAGGGTGAGGACAGGAGACAGAGAAGAGGCAGAGTGGCTGGCTGTGTTGATTGATCAGATGTGAGGGGTAAGAGAAAGGAGGGAGAGATGATGCTCTAAAGTGTCCCACCCGGGCAATCCAATGTCTTTTATCTTCCTACCAAATAATAAAGCTGAGTGTCCAGCACCCCCAAAGCATCTTGCAATTTAGAATCTTCTCTTTCGGGGCGCCTGAGTGGCTCAGTGGGTTAAGGCCTCTGCCTTCGGCTCAGGTCATGATCTCAGGGTCCTGGGATCGAGCCCCACGTCGGGCTTTCTGCTCAGTGGGGAGCCTGCTTCCTCCTCTCTCTCTACCTGCCTCTCTGCCTACTTGTGATCTCTGTCTGTCAAAAAAATAAATAAAAATCTTAAAAAAAAAAGAATTTTAGAATCTTCTCTTTCCCTGGATGTATACATAGGACAAGGCTAAAAGCTCCCAAGAAAATCAGAAAGGCTACATTACCACCATCACATCCTCGTATAAAAAAGATGGAAGTCAGATATGAATGCTCTTTCTCACATGATTACTTGATCTCCTTTTTCTATTGATTTTCCTTTTTATCTTCCTATCTTCCTTCTTATCCTATCCTTTATGGTTCAGTGTTGCTGGAATGAGAAGGGTACTCACTTTCACACTTGACTGATGAAAGTGTAAATTCCAACAAGCTTTTTTTTTTTCCCCTCAGAAAGATTTTTGGAAAACAATTCGATAATATGTTCCAGGAACTTAACTATGTTCAGACTTTGGCCAGATAATTCTACATTTAGTAATCGAGCATAAGAAAATAATTATCAATGGACAAAGATTTATGTACATGAATGTTTATTCCAGAGATATTTATGATTGTAAAATAACTAGAAACAACCTCAATATAAAAATTGGGATATTGCTAGGACACATTTGTGTTTTCATTTTAAGTGGAATGGAAGGATACTGATATTATTATGTGAAGAATAAAAGCTATAAAAGGAAATACTTATAATATCAAGCTGTTTTTCAAGATTGGAGAAAAAAACTGGAAGAAATTATATCAGAGAGTTGTGGTTTGGTGGATGACTTTTGTTTTCCTTATTTTCTTTTCATTGTCCCCCAAATTTTTGCGAAGTAATGATTTCTTTTATGAGAAGAAAGGGCGCTTTCCCAATCCTACCCCACCTGCACTTCTTAGATCAGCTCTGAGCTGATAAGGCAAGGTCAGTGACAACGTGAAATAGTTAAAAGACAGGTAAATTAACTCAACTCCAGGAACAAATTCCTAGAAAAGAGGGTGCAGCATCAAGCTGAGCGGTGCTCACCTACCCAGAGAAGCTTAGTGATTAGTTAGTAGCTGGTAAATGCTGCATTAGAGATAACCTGCCAGGATTACAGAGAAGAGCTGAGCTTTTGAATTTTCCTTGTGAGAGGTTAGGATTAGAAGCTAGAAGTTACCAAGCCACCAGTGGGGCTCAACTAGAGATGGGGCTAATAGAGATGGCCTCTCACTTTCTGCCACTTTCTCCATCCTTCAACCAGAACAGCTCTGCCATCTGATGATCTCCCCACCTGCAGATCAGGACCAAGGCTTATCTCCTCCCATCCAATTCCTGGCTCTGAATAATCACTGGGGAGAGAGCAAGCGTGGCCTGGGAAACATGTTGCTCTTTAACTATGGCGAATAAGGCCCTTAAAATTGGTCACCAGCCAAAACACTTTAGAGGAAGAGGGAGAAAGAATCTACCAGCTCCCTCAATTACATCAATGATTTGCTAAGCAGTTGGTACAGTTTTCCAGGTTATGCCACTCATGGAAAGAGTAGAGAGGAGACAGATTCAGGAAATAGTTGGGAGGAAGAACAATCAGGTCTTTGTGGTTGATCATATGGGTATGGTGAAGGGGAGGGAGGAGTCACGATTGACTGGGAATTGTTTGGGGGTCAGAGGGACTAAACAGTGTCACTGTGGGACTGGCAGGACCAGGGCTGAAAAAGTGGCCTGTGGATTTGGTTTGGTGGTATCAACCAAGGAAATGGAGGAGATGGCTCCCTTGATCTGGATATTGGTTACTCACAGGGAAAATAAATGCATTAATGATAATGGAAGACAATTTTCTTATTATCAGAGAAGCAGTACAAATATGGAAAGGGGAACACTAGAACAAACTCTGGAAATGGATTGGCTGTATAGGAATGCTGTGCACTCATAGTTGTTTTAATGTGTAGATAGATATAGATGTTGGATAGGCATAGAACTTTTCCTGGCTCTTTTTGTCAGGAGGCCTGAAGCCAATGGTGCTCGTATAACAGAGAGCGACTTAGCACCCAGATCTTGGTTTCTAAACACCATACGTAAGAGAACCAGGGTTCATTGGATAAGCCGCCAATTCCAGGGCTGTTCCAAGGAAAACACAAGATGAGTCTGAAACATCTGCTTGCTCCAGAAAATAAGGATATTCTCAAAAAATATTGGAACGTGTTAGGGTGCCTGAGTGGCTCAGTCCGTTAAGTGTCTGCCTTTGATTCAGGTCATGATCCCAGGGTCCTGGGATCGAGTCCCATAACAGGCTCCTTGCTCACCGGGGAGCCTATTTCTCCCTCTGCCTGCTGCTCCCCTTGTTTGTGTGCTTGTGGGCTCTCTCTCTCACTCTTTTCAAATAAATAAATAAAATCTTAAAAAAAATATTGGGAGCATGTTAAACGGCACAGGATTCAACCGGAAAAGGCTCCTGCTGGCCAATATGAAACAAATTGAGCACCAAAATAAATAATATTAGTAATGGATTATAAACTACTGAATAATATAAGAATCCATAAATCTACATGATACAAAGAAATGAATAAATAAACAGAAAGCTCTACTTTATGGTAGAATGCCAACTAATTAATGTTGAAGAAATAGTGTAATTAAAAAATCACCAGGTGGTAACAACCCTAGTAATTATTGATTCAAGCAAAATAGTGGGTGAAAGTTTGATGAGAAAAAGGGTATTTAAATAGTCCCAAAATATATCCTTATAAAATACTTAGAAATTATTTTTAGACTAGTAGCTTATTAATTAGCTTTGCAATGGAAAAACAAAATGAGGAGCACTAACATTACCTATAACAGAAAAAAAATGACATTGTAGATTTCCTGATATGATGCACATTTGTGATATTCTTGCCCTTCAAATCATAACCTGAATCTAATCATGAGGAAACAATAGACAAACCCAAACTGAAAACCTTCAAAATGTCTGACCTTAAAAAATGTCAAGATCTTAAAAACAAGAAAAGCCTGAGAAACTGTCCAGATTGAAGAAAATTCATGACAACTAAATGCTGTGCATCCTTCTGGGTTGGGTCCCAGAACAGAAAGGAAAGGGGAAAATTGGAAGGCTTTAAAAAAAATTATTTGTTGACATGAAAAAATGCTCAGCATCACTAGCCATCAGGGAAATACAAATCAAAACCACAATGAAATATCACCTTATACCTGTTAGAATGGCAAAAATTAACTAAACAGGAGTCAAGAAATGTTGGCAAGGATGTGGAGAAAGGGGAAACCTTTTATACTGTTGGTGGGAATGCAAGTTGGTGCAGCCACTTTGGAAAACAGTGTGGAGGTTCCTCAAGATGTTAAGAATGGAGCTACCCTATGACCCGGCAATTGCACTACTGGGTAAACCCCAAAGATACAGTTGTAGTGAAAAGAAGGGCCCTCTGTACCCCAATGTTCATACCAGCAATGGCCACAATAGCCAAACTGTGGAGGGAGCCGAGATGCTCTTCAACTGATGAATGGATAAAGATGTGGTCCATATATACAATGGCATATTACTCAGTTATCAGAAATGATGACTACCCACCATTTGCATAGACATGGATGGGACTGGAGAGGATTATGTTAAGTGAAGTAAGTCAGAGAAAGACAAATATTATTTCATTCATATGGAGAACATGAGCAATAGCACAGAGGACCATAGGGAAAGGGAGGGAAATCCAAAGGGGGATAAATCAGAGAGGGAGATGAATCATGAGAGACTATGGACCCTGAGAAACAATCTGGGGGTTTCAGCAGGGAGGGAGGTGAGAGCAGGGGGTAACAGGGTGATGGATATTGAGGAGGGCACGTGTTGTGATGAGCACTGGGTGTTATATGTAACTAATGAATCATTGAACACTAACTACATCAAGGACTAATTATGTACTATACAGTGGCTAACTGAACATAATAAAAAAATTATTTGTTGGGGTACCTGAGTGGCTCAGTCGGTTAAGTGTCTGCCTTTGGCTCAGGTCATGATCCCAGGGTCCTGGGTTGGAGCCCTGCCTTGGGTTTCCTGCTCAGTGGGGAGACTGCTTCTCTCTCTCCCTATGCCATTCCCCCTACTTGTGCTCTTTGGCTCTCTGTATCTCTCTGTCAGATGAATAAATAAAATAAAAAATTAAATAAAACATTTAAAAATTATTTGTTTTGGTTTTTGCTTATTTTGTTTTGCTTTATGCTTGCTTTCAGGGACAGTATTGGGATAATTGATGAGATATGGATGAAGTCTGTGGATTAGATAGTCCTGTATCAGTGTTAATTTCCTGACTCTGATAGGTAGGGTGTAGTTGTGTAGAATAGTGCCCTTGTTTATAAAGCCAAGGGGACATCATGTCTGCAACTTATTCTTACATGGATATGATTTTATCTTGTATATTTATGGATGAGAGATAATGAGAAGGTAGGGGTGGGAGAAAGAAAGAGAGAAAGGGAGAGGGAGAGAATGGTAAATATTAATAGGTAGGAGAACCCGGGGCCTGGGAAAAGAGGATACAGGATTTCTTGGTATCCTTTTCTGTAACCTTGAAATGATCTCAAACTGAAAAAACAAAAACAAAAACACACAGAGAATGTAGCTATTCTTATTATGATCTAATTGAAAATAAAAAAGAACACATTGAAAAACAAATTCTTTAGAAAAATACTCTTGACACAGTATTAAAGATAGATATTGCTAAGGAACTGAATAGAGTAAGTGCCTTAGGGAGAGAGTAGTGTCAGCGATGTGTCCCCAGGGCCAACAGTGTGCAAAGTCAGAAAGCAGATATGGCTTAGATGGCTGCCTAGAAGTAGATTGCAACATCTTGGTGAGACTGTAGTCCTTTCCTCCAGAGAGCCACCGGAAGTAATAGAAATGAAGCAAGGTAATACAACTCAATGCAATAAACCAATAAGCCAATAAGCACCATCTAGTGGCAGAGGGTGATTTTTCCCTTGGGTTAAAGATTTGTCAAAAGCCAAGGGCATAAGAAATAGCACGAAGGACACGGGGAGATGGAGAGAAGGGAGTTGGGGGAAAATGGAGGTGGAGACAAACCATGAGAGACTATGGACTCTGAAAAACAATCTGAGGGTTTTGAAGGGGTGGGGGGTGGGAGGTTGGGTGAGCCTGGTGGTGGGTATTATGGAGGGCACATATTGCATGGAGCACTGGGTGTGGTGTGTAAACAATGAATTCTAGTACACTGAAAAGAAATTTAAAAAAAATAAAAAATAAATCAAAGGGCATTTGGCCAAATTGCTCTCTTTCTACCAGTAGGATGTGACAGTTTCCAATGTCGCATCAAGCTTACTAAGATCAGACTTACCAAGTTTTATCATTTTAATGAATATATTTGGTATGTCCTATAAACAAAGTTAGATTAAGAGGCTTGATTTCTTTCTTTCCTTTTTAAAGATTTTACTTTTTAAGTATTCTCCACATCCTACATGGGGCTCCATCTTATAACCCTAAGATCAAGAGTCACATGCTCTACCAACTGAGCTAGCCACATGCCCCGAGAGGGGCTTGCTTTATTTTATTTTATTAAAGATTTATTTATTTATTTTCTTATTTAAAAAAATTAAACTCAATTTAATTAACATATAGTGTATTATTAGTTTCAGGGATAAAATTGAGTGATTCATCAGTTGCATATAACACCCAGCGCTCCTTACATCATGTGCCCTCCTTAATGCCCATCATCCAGTTACCCCATTCGCCCACCCACAACCCCTCCAGCAACCCCCAGTGTGTTTCCTAGAGCTAAGAGTCTCTTATGGCTTGCCTTCCTCTCTGTTTTATCTATTTATTTTAGAGAGCAGGGGGAGGAACAGAGGGAGACAGAGAGAAAGAGAATCTTAAGCAGACTCATGGGCTGAGCACAGAGACAGAGGCAGGACTTGATCTTACAATCCTGAGATCATGTCCTGAGTCAAAACCAAGAGGCCGATTCTCAACTGACTGAGCCACCCACGTGCCCCACTAAGAGGCCTGTTTTAGATTCAGGTTTATTTATTTCGGCAAGGCTACTTCACACAGGGTACTATATACTGTCTATTGTATCACATCGAGAGGCACACAATGTCTGGCAATGAGTATTTTGAAATGTGGTCAACTTCATCCATCCGTACATGTAATAATAATGGCCCTCACGAACCTTTCCCCTCATGGTTTTAGGAACCATTGGGAATCATTACTTAGATCCATCATTTCATGAAAGATTCAAAAATGGTAATCTAATTTTATCATTCCTTCTGCATTTATTAACTGCAATGCTTCTATAAAGAATTTTCCCTCATCAAGAGTAGATTCCTTGAAGTCCAGCCCGTATAGGAAAAGGAGTATATGTTTGATAATTTCCACACATTAATTTTTAGAATAACGAGCAGGTAACATAACAATTTGGTGACCAAAAAGGTGTTTTTTTTTTCTTAAAGAATTATTGGGATGCCTGGGTGGCTCAGTCAATTAGGGATCTGCCTTTGGCTTGAGTCATGATCCCAGAGTCCTGGGATCGAATCCCACGTCAGGCTCCCAGCTCAGTGGGGAGACTGCTTCTCCCTCTGCCTGGCACTCCCCCTGTTCATGCACTCTTGCTCTCTTGCTGACAAATAAATAAATAAAATCTTAAAAAAAAGAATTATTAAGGGGTTCCTGGGTGGCACAGTTGGTCAAGCATAGAACTCTTACTTTCCACTCAGGTTCTGATCTCAGGGTCATGAAACTGAGTTCCAGGTGCAGCTCTGCACTCAGCATGGAGTCTGCTTATGACTCTTTTTCCCTCTTTCTCTTACCCTCCCCCCTCACAAAATAAATAAATACATCTTTTAAAAAAATAAAGAATTATTAAGAATTCCGGCAGGATTTTTACATTTTTTTTAATTTTTAGCCACTGCAATGGTTATTTCTTTAAAAATACATTATCTTTAAGTAGAATTTACATGCAATAAAAGGCACCCATGTAAAGAGAGCCATTGAATGAGTTTTGAAAAATGCATGTACCTATGTAACTACCATCACAATCAGGATATAAAACATTTCCATCATCAAAAAAAGTTCCTTTTGTGGGGCACCTGGGTGGCTCAGTCGGTTAAGCTGCTGCCTTTGGCTCAGGTCATGATCCCAGGGTCCTGGGATCCAGGCTGGCATCAGTTTCCTTCCTGTCTGCCATTTCCCCAGCTTGTGCTTGCTGTCTCCCTCCCTCTCTCTCTCTGTCAAATAAATAAATAAATATAAATCTTAAAAAAAAAAAGAAAAAAAAAAGAGTTCTTTGTGCCCCTTTGCAGTCAGTCAGTCCTACCCCATACCTGGCCTTAAGCCACTGGTGATCTGCTGCTTCCTGTCACTATAGATTTGACTTAATTTTTTTAGAAATTCCTAAGAATGAAATCATTTCTCTGAATCCTTTTACATGATTACATCATACGATAAATGCCTTACTATTCTTTCTGATGCGCATGTGGTTGCCAAATTCAGCCAGCAGAGCCTCCAGATCATTTTGACATAAACCCTGTAGTGTTTAGTAGCTTCTTGGTTTTCAGGCCCCAGATTCACCAGGTATATTTCCTAGTCTAGATCTAAAATTAGCTATTTCAACATAGAATTTCCTTCCTGAGCATTTGGAGCCTACACTCTGGGCACTAGGATTGCTTTTTTGCATCCCTATTGAGTTATTACTAACTTATTAATAAGTAATTAGTTATTATTCCAGACCTCTCCAGTTGGAAATGGAAAATAACCATTTTTTTGAAAGAGAAAAGTAAATAATGAGTTCATACTGATATTTTCTAATTAAATTGAAGATTAGAAATTTCACCCAATTTTTTATTTTATATTTTATCTCTGTTTTCTTAAGCTAAAAATTTTGTATTCATAATATTAACATAATTATTTACTTTCATGAAGGATCAAAATATATGATTAAATATGTAAGAAAAAGCAAATATATAATTGTTAGTTGCTAATGATTAACATATATTTATATTAGAATATATGTGCAAAGGTATTTTTTAAAGTAACAGTTTCAAAAAGAGCAATCACAGTATTTTAATTAACACTAGAACAGCTAGAGGTTAAGATTTCTTTGTCATTCCTATAGTCTTTAGAATATATCCCACAAAAAATGTAGTCAAAATATTGCTCTCATGGTCACCTGAAATAGCTCTTCTCTGGTCATGCCATCAACCTGATGCAGAATTAAGCTCACTTGTTTCAATTTGGTTTAGATTTTTAGGATTGCTTTGTTCTTTTATTTTTTTGAGTTAATCTTCTGTTTTTAAGTCATTTCATAACCACATTTGCAAGGTTACGGGTCAAAACCATCTGACAAATTTCATTCAGAAAGGTTCATTTCCATCTCTCATGTAATAGATTTTATCTTTTGAAAGCAATTTTAGCTTTACAGGAAAATGGACAGAAAGAACAGAGTTCCAATATACTGCTTTAGCCTCCCTCATCCTCCGCCCTTTCCCCTTTATTAACATGTCACATTAACATGGTACATTTGTTATAATTGAAGACCCAATGTTGAAGACCCAATATTTTTATTATTTATTTATTTATTTTCAAAGACTTTATTTATTTTTTTAGCTTTTTTTTTTTTTTACTTTCTTTTAAGCATAACAGTATTCATTGTTTTTGCACCACACCCAGTGCTCCATGCAATACGTGCCCTCCCTAATACCCACCACCTGGCTCCCCCAACCTCCCACCCCCCCACCCCTTCAAAACCCCTCAGGTTGTTTTTCAGAGTCCATAGTCTCTCATGGTTCATCTCCCCTTCCAATTTCCCCCAACTCCCTTCTCTTCTCCATCTCCCCATGTCCTCCGTGTTGTTATGCTCCGCAAATAAGTGAAACCATATGATAATTGACTCTCTCTGCTTGACTTATTTCACTCAGCATAATCTCTTCCAGTCCCATTCATGTTGCTACAAAAGTTGGGTATTCATCCTTTCTGATGGAGGCATAATACTCCATAGTGTATATGGACCACATCTTCCTTATCCATTCGTCCATGGAAGGGCATCTTGGTTCTTTCCACAGTTTGGCGACCATGGCACCAAAGATACAGATGTAGTGAAAAGATTTTATTTATTTATTTGACAGAGAGAAATCACAAGCAGGCAGAGAGGCAGGCAGAGAGAGAGAGGGGCGGGGAAACAGGCTCCCCAATGAGCAGAGAGCCCATGCGGGCTCTATCCCAGGACTCTGAGATCATGACCTGAGCTGAAGGCAGAGGCTTAATCCACTGAGCCACCCAGGCGCCCCCCCACCCAATGTTGATACATTATTATTAACTAAAGACCATGTTTTATACTAAGGTTCATTCTTTGTGTTGTACATTCTATGGGGTTTGACACATGTGTGATAACATGTATCCACTATTAGGATACAGAACAGTTTCATAGCCCTAAAAATCCCTTATGCTCCCCTTCTTTATCCTTCCCTTTTTCCTCCCTCCTCCCCAACAACCACCGACAACCACTGATCTTTTTACTGTCTCCATAGTTTTGCCTTTCCCAGATGCCATATAATTGCAATCATAGAGTATATAGCCTTTTCATACTTGCTTCTTTTATTTAGCAATATGCGTTTTTAAAAAGGATTTATTTATTTATTTGAGAGAGAGCGAGAGCGCGAGTGCAGTAGGGAGGAGCAGAAGGAGAGGGAGAGACATTCTCAAGCTGACTCTGTCCTCACCAGAAGCCTGAGGGGGCCTCTATCTCATGACACTGAGATCAGGACCTGAGCCCAACCTGAGCTGAAACCAAGAATCAGAGGCTTAACCGACTGAGCCATCCAGACACCCCAGCAATATGCATTTTGGATTCCTCCAACTCTTTTTGTCCCCTGATAGCTCATTTCTTTTTACTGAACTGATTAATATTCCATTGTCTGGATGGACCACAGTTGTTTATCCATTCGCCTACTGAAGGACATCTTGTTGCTTCTAAGTTTGAACCATTCTGAATAAAGCTGCTATAAACATCCATGCGTAGGGTTTTGGGGGGATATGTTTTTAACTTATTTGGGAAAATACTGAGGGGTCCGATTTCTGGATCATATGGTAAGAGTATGTGTAGTTTGGTAAGAAACTGCCAAACTATTTTCCCAAGTGGCTATACCATTTTGCATTTCTATCAGAAATGAATGACAGTTCTTATTATACCATATCCTTGCTGACATTTGGTGCTGTCAGTTTTTGGATTTTAGCCATTCTAATATGTAGGTAGTGGTATACTACTGTTGTATTAATTTGAAATTTCCTAATGACATATAATGTTGAGTATCTTTTCATATGCTTATTTGACATCTCCGGCTTCCTGGTTTTTTTCTCCCACTATAGGTAACCATTTTATATTGGCTTTTGGCTTATCCTTCTATCACTACTTTAAAAAAATAACACACATACAACCATTTATAGTCCCTCTTTCTTACATAGCAGGTAGCATACTGTACATATTCCATAGTATTCCATAGGGAATTTTTTTTTACAGAGGCATAGGATTTCATCATATGGATATATCATTATTTCTTAAATCATCCTCTTATTGGTGGATGTTGGGTAGTTTACACCCTTTTGCTATGATAAAAAGAATACAATGAATAACCTTGTGCACACATCATTTCCTATTTCTGCCTGTATATCTTTGAGTAGGGTTATAATTACTGCTCTCCAAGGTGAAATACATAATGCAATTTTGCTAGATATTGTCAAATTCTCCTCATAAAAGCAGATATATAAATATATACCATTTCTGCACTCCCACCAACAATGTATGAAAATGCAGACTTGCCAAAAAGATTTTTTTGGGTCAAACTTAAGGATTTTGCTAACGTGACAGATGAAAAACTGTAATGTTCTATATTTTAGCTGGGTGGTGGGCACATGGAAGTTTGTTCTATCCTTAATTATACTTTTCATGCATCTAACATATTTCACAAAATAGGCTACCATAAGGAATTTCTTTTAAAGAAAATAAGTTTTCTATTTTGGTCTTAGAAGAACTATACCACTTTTACTGATAATCTAACTATTGATTAAAGAATCGGAATAATCCACAACTAGAACTGGAAAGAATCTCAGAGGCAAGAAATTTCTGATCCTATCATTTAGAAAATGAAAGTGCTTTGACTCAAAAAGTCAAGTAATTAACTTTGAGTCACATGATTAATGAAAAACAAGCTTACTTTTTTAAAAAATTGTACTTAAGTAAGCTACATGCCCAATGTGGACCTCGAATTCATGACCCTGGGATTAAGAATTGCATGCTCTATAAACTGAGCCATCCAGGTGTCCCTAATGTCACTTTTAACTAAAGCTAAAAACTCACTTTATATATTACAGTCAATATACAAAATTACAAAGAACGCTATCCAAGAAGTTGGGATGCACAGTACATATCTTCATAACAATTCCACTAAGTTTAAATGATACAGGAAGTAGAAAAAAATATACAGGAAGTAGAATTCATTGCATCAAAGCCAAGGCTGGACTGACTGCTGCTGTTTCTTTTTTCTTTTTTTTTTTTTTTTAAGATTTTTTAATGTATTCATTCTTGAGACAGATGGAGAGAGAGAGCAAGTGAGAAAGCAGGAACGGGGGAGAAGCAGAGGGAGAAGAACAAACAGCCTCCTTGGTGAACACTGAGCCCCATTTGGGGCTTGATTCCAGGATCCTGAGATCATAACCTGAACCCAAACCAAGAGCCTGAGGCTTAACTGCCTGAGCCAGCTATGCGCCCCTAGTGGGTTTCTAAGTGCAGCTGTGAAACCCAATGTCATTTGGTTTTGACAGCCTTATTAATTCTCTTTCTTTTTTCAGCTTTAGAGTAGAACAGATCAGCTAATAGGCTTCCTGCCAATAGTCCCCAAATTTATGATATGGAATCTGTAGACAAGGCCTATAAATATTAGAAATTCTCTGTCAATCTTGCTATGACAGACTTGTATGTAATTCTCACTATATGGTGCAGATACTTAAAGTATTTCATATTTCATATTACATTTGCATTCCGAGGCTTCTTAACCAAAGCAACAAGGTGCAACCAATTACCCAGTGATATTATTCAAAACAGAAGAAAAATAACTTTTTGGTCCAGGATCCAATGCAATCGGGGATTTCATAACGGCATTTAGTTGCCACGTTGCTTGATTTTTCTATCTTGAATAATTCCTCAGGCTTTCTTGGTGGCTTTGACATTTTTGAAGCATGAGGCTGGTTACTTTGTAGAATGTCCCTCAGTTTGAATTTGTCTGATGGTCCCTCGTGGTTAGACTCAGGTCATGCATGTGGAACAGGAGTAATACAGAAGTGGGGGTCCCTGGGTGAATCAGTTGGTTAAGCTTTCAACTCTTGGTTTTGGCTTAGGTCATGATCTCAGGGTCATGAGATCAAGCCCTGCATTGGGCTCTGTGCTTAGCGCAAGTCTGCTTGAGATTCTCTCCCTCTGCCCCTCCCCGCCACTCATGTGTGTGCATGCACTCTCTCTCTAAAATAAAATAAATAAATAAAATCCTAAAAAAACAACAACGGAGTAACACAGGAGCAATGCTGTGTCTTCAGTGCGTCATGTCCTACATATATTGGTGTGTCCCAGTAGTCATGATGTTAATTGCAGTTACTTGTGTTAAAGCAATGTCTGCATGGTTTCTCCACTGCAGTCACTATGCTTCTTTCTTTGTAATTAAAAAGTAATTTGTGGGGAGATATTTTGAGGTTCTAACTTTTTTTTTTCTTTTTTAGAGAGGGGAAGGTGGGGTAGAGGGAGAGGGGGGATCCTAATCAGGCTTCATGCCCAATGCCAGCCTGCTGCAGGGCTCGATCTCACAACCTTGAGATCACGACCTGAGCTAAAATCAAGAGTTGGATGCCCAACTGACTGAGTCACTCAAGTGTCCCTTGAGATTATATCTTGTTTCTCATCAAAATTTTACTCATCCAGTTATCCACTGAGGATTCTTAACTGAACCAATAGTTACTGTGATGGTTACCAAATGGTGGCATAAAGATGTTTTTTAAGTTTTATGTTTGGATTTCTTTAAAATATGTTTTGCTTACATGTTTATAAAATGTATCCGAGGCCAGAGGAAATCAAACAGCTCAAATCAGTAACTCAAAGAGACTGTGAAGTGGCAACGACAAATAATTTGCAAAATTATCAAAGACAAATTAGAAGTCAGAATGAGCAAGTCTCTCACTGCCTAGTCCTGTCTTTTGATCGGTAACTATCAGGTGAAAGAAAACTTGAGAAACCCTTTAAACTGTGTCACACATGCCTTGGGAGAGAAACAAAAGGGTCCGCCACCCAACGTAAACTTGAAAAAAGATGTTTATGGGCTTAATTGGAGCTTACTCTCACTTTAAGAACTAATCATAGGGATGAAATTAACTCTACTAATGAATTCAAGCCTTTCAAGATTGCTTCCATATGCCTTGCTTTCATATTTCTCCAAAGAAATGTAAGTATTTTCCTTATTAATAACTTGAGCAAAATTGTTTAATTATTAAATACTTAAAGCATACAGGAAATAATATTATAGACAACCATTTACTCACCACTCTGAATTTAAATATTTACACTTTATCATCTTTGCTTAAGAATGTTATTCCTCTAGGGGTGCCTGGATGGCTCAGTTGGTGAAGTATCTGTCTTTGGCTCAGGTCATGATCCCAGGGTCCTGAGATGGAGTCACATTAGGCTCTCTGCTCAGTGGGGAGTCTGTTTCTCCCTCTCCCTCTGCCACTCCCCTCATTCATGCTCTCTTGCTCTCTCTCAAATAAATAAGTAAAATCTTTAAAAAAAAGAATTTTTTTCTAAACAAAAAATATAATAGATATACTTTTCTAACGTTGCTTTATGCATGTAAAGTTACATACAAATTGTATCATGCCAAATGTATCCTATTAATATTTAATTTCATTTTTACTTAATATAGTATTTCTGAAATGTATCCACCTTGAGACATGTAGATATGCTCCACTCATTTTAACTACTTATAGAAATCCATTGTCTGAATAATCACGTATTGTTTACTCATTTTCCAGCTGATAGAGAACAAGACTGCTTTTATTCTTTATTTATTGCAATCTCAAAAGGTGTAATAAATATCCATGTACGTTCTTTGTGTATATGCTGGGCAAGTTTCGCTGTAGTAAAAAAAAAATAGCCCTGGGGCACCTGGGTGGCTCAGTGGGTTAAGCCTCTGCCTTTGGCTCAGGTCATGATCTCAGGGTCCTGGGATGGAGTCCTGCATTGGGCTCTCTGCTCAGCAGGGAGCCTGCTTCCCCCTCTCTCTCTGCCTGCCTCTCTGCCTACTTGTGATCTCTGTCAAATAAATAAATAAAATCTTAAAAAAAAATAGTCCTGAGTCATGGTGTAACCACATCTTCAGTTTTACTAGATCTTGCCAGATTGGTTTCCAAATGGTTGCACCAATTTAAACTCCCATCAGCAACTAACATCCTTTCCTATACTTGGTGCTGTCAGACTTTATACTTTGTTTCCAACTGGAAGGATATGAATGATCTTTTTATTACTTAAATTTGCATTCTCTCTTTTTTTTTAATGAAGTATTGAAGGATAGTTGACATACAATGTTGTATTAGTTTCAGGTCTACAACATAGTGATTTGACAATTCTATACATTACAAGATGCTCACCGTAAGTATAGTTACCATCTATCATCATACAACGTTATTACAATATTGATGATTTCTCTCTGTTGTACTTTTCATCCCTGTGACTTATTAACTTTATACCTGGAAGTTTGTACCTCTTCATCTCCTTCACCTATTCCATCCTTCCCCTAACCCGCTCCTCTCTGGCAACCACCAATTCATTCTCTATATTTTTGATTCCCTCTCTGTTTTTTTATTGTTTGTTTATTTTGTTTTTTAGATTTCACATATAAGTGAAATCTTATAGTATTCGTCTTTCTTTGTCTGACTTATTTCACTTAGTGTGATACCTTTGGCTCCATCCATGTTGTTGCAAATGTCAAGATCCCATTCTTTTTTTATGGCTGAGTAATATTACATCTTCTTTAGCCATCCATCAGTCAGTAGACACTCGGTTGCTTCCATATCTTGGCTACTGTAAATAGTGCTAAAAAAACATAGGGATGCATATATCTTTTCGAGCTAGTGTTTTCATTTTCCTTGGGTAAATACCTACTATTAGAATTACTGAATCATATGGTATTTCTATTTTTAATTTAACTCAGTTAAATTAATTTTTTAAATATTTATTTATGACAGAGAGAGATAGCAAGAGAGGGAACACAAGCCAAGAGGGAGAAGCAGGCTCCCCGCTGAACAGGGAGCCCGACATGGGGCTTGATCCCAGGACCCTGGGGTCCATGACCTGAGCCGAAGGCTGACGCTTAACTGACTGAGCCAACCAAGCACCCCTATTTTTAATTTTTTGAGGAAACTCTGTACTGTTTTCCACAGCAGTCATGCCAACTGCATTTTTAAATTAGTAGTGGCAGAGCTTATTTTCATGTTTTGCTATTGGGTTTTCTTTCTCTGTGATATACCTGTTTACATCTTTGCTCATTTCTTTATTATGGATTTTAGTCCTTTCTTCCATGTCTTGCAAACACCTTCTCCCTCCTTTAAATTGATTACTTTATTTTTAAGTCTCAAGATAAATAGAATGTATTTTGTGTACAGTTTAATGTAGCTAAAACGATTAATCATATCATTTCATTTGTTTTATGTCTTAGAGACTAGACAGTTTGGTATAGTACTTAGAGAATTTACTTCGATGAGACCTATTTGTCTGTGTTATACATTCCCTGGTTCTATTTCCCTAAAATGTCTCTGGAAGCAGAAGAAACTGGGAAAAATCCTTAGAGTTTGAAGATAGTGGATAATCCTGAGATTATCCTGGCTGTGATGAAGTTTTAGAATATAAGTGAGGCTCGGAGCTGACGACCAAGAAAGAATTCTTGAGACGTCTTTGGTGCAAAATGGTGGTTTATTAGTGCACGGGGACAGAGCCCGCGGACAGAAAGACCTGCTGCCCTGCAATCCCCAGGACTGGCTGATTATATACTCAGGACTTGGGGGAGGTGAGGACAAAGCGGGTGTCCAGAAGGGCTGTCATATGGTAAAGAAGACTCTCAGGATAATGGAGACCCAGTTGCTGTCAAGCCAAGCTGTTTCTCCCTCTAATGAGGTACCAGCATGAAGAGAGTTGGGAGTTTCCTGGTGGACTGTCACACTCCTCCTATCACATGTCCTTGTCAATAAGCTTTAGAAGAAATTCAACTTTATTCACATTTCATTCCACTTCAACCTCCCTCAGTTTTATGGAAGGGAGGGGATGGAGATGTTAGGGCTCCAGGAACTGAGTTATGGGTCTCTGGAAATTAGGCTATTGATAAGAAAGCTTCTTCCTTGTAAATCACTAGGACAATTGTAAACCCGAGACTCAGGTCATGCAGGATTGTGATCTCTACAAGTTAACTATTTGCTTTTCCTTTAGGGCAGCCTGAGGAATGTCACATATGTCCCTTGGTGGGGGGGAGAGAGTGGGGGGGTGTCAGTATCTACTTTGTCGCCAGCTTGCCTTCTGTTCCCTCCTCAGCTGCAGTTTGGGCAATTGTTTTCCCTGGGCTAAAGGGAGGAGGTTCTCACCTCCTCACAGGTTTAGTACACATTGTAACTGAACTGAGAATTTGCTCCTTGGTGAGTCACAGGTAGAGACTAAACCAGGTGCCGTGATCACACAAAGGAAACTTTATTTGCAGCAAATAAGCGCATCATGCAGAATAACTTCCAAAGCTGGGACTCCCAAGCAAGGGTGAATGGGTGACTTTTATTTAGGGTTAAGATGAATATGTAGAAAGGAGAGACTTGTCATTGTATGTAGCGGCAGGCATAAGGTCAAGTTTGCACCTTAAGGACACACGCCTATAAATGCATTGTATGTCATCATGTAAATGAGGTTTGTGCTCCTCTTGGGGTGGGGATTTTAGTATTACCATGAGGTAAGGGTAGTGGCAGTCACTCCGTGGGTCGCTCCATGTTCCATCTGCTCAGGTGAGTCAGGAGTTAATCTCAAACTGGTCTGGGTGGTCTGGGCTGCTGGAGCTCTTCATCTGGGCTGCTGTTACTGCTCCAGGGCTAGTTCTGGTATCCTTCACGGGAAGCTCATCAGGTCTTTTTTTTTTTTTTTAATTTTAATATTTTTTAAATTTTATTTTTTTAAATTAACACATAATGTATTATTTGTTTCAGGGGTACAGGTCTGTGATTCATCTGACTTACACAACACACAACACTCAGCACAACTCATACCCTCCCCAATGTCCATCCCCCAGCCACCACATCTCTCCCACCCCCTCCATTCCAACAACCCCCAGTTTGTTTCCTGAGATTAAGAGTCTCTTATGGTTTGTCTCCATCTTTGGTTTTGTCTTGTTTCATTTTCCCCTCCCTTCCCCTATGATCCTGTCTTGTTTCTCAAATTCCTCATATCAGTGAGATCATATGATAATTGTCCCTCTCTGACTGACTTATTTTGCTTAGCATAATACCCTCTAGTTCCATCCATGTCATTGCAAATGGCAAGGTCTTTTTTTTTTTTTTTTGGTGGCTCGTTGGGTCTTTTGCCAGAGTAAGAGATAAGGTGGTAAAAAAGAGCTTAAGGAAAAACGTGAGACAAAGGTCAGTGGGTACAAGCAGGTGAGCAGTAAAGGTCAGGTTTTGGGGGCTGACTGGTGACAGTATCAGTTTTTGTTTTGTTTTGGGGAGGGCAGGAGTTGACCCAGATAGATGGGCTTTTGTTGCTTAACAATTATTATCATTCACATTTTTTTTCAAGATTTTATTTATTTGAGAGATAGAGTGAGAGAGAGAGAGAGAGAGAGAGCACACAGAAGCAGGGGCAGAGGGAGAGGGAGAAGCAGGCTCCCTTGCTGAGCAGAGAGCCCGAAGCAGGGCTCGATCCCAGGACCCTGGGATCATGAGTTGAGCTGAAGGCAGACGCTTAACCGACTGAGTCACCCAAACACTCGGGAATATGCTCCTCTTTAAAAAGGAAAAAGTTAACAAAGAAGTATTTAGGTCTTTAGTCACATTATTGCATAGGAGTTGCCAAATATCTCTCATAACATCCTGCTTACGTAGGAAAGATGTTAGGGTTCGAAGCTGATGGCCAAGAAATAAGGTGGTTTATTAATACATGGGGACAGGACCCATGGGCAGAAAGAGCTGCTGTGGGTCATGAGGAGTGGCCCATTATATACTTTCATGTTGGAAGGGGGTCAGGGATAGTGAAAGTCTCTGAGGAATTATGGAAGCAAGGTTTCCATGACCTTGAGGGGGCTAGCTATTGTTGGGAAAAGGTCATTTATTACTGCCTAATAAAACCTTGGTCATGAGACCCTTCAGACACATATCAGTGGGTCATATACTTGGGGGATCACTGGGGTAGAAACAAGGGAAGTTTCCAAAGAAATTTTTTTTTTAAAGATTTTACTTATTTATTTGTCAGAGAGAGAGCAAGAGAGCGAGCACAGGCAGACAGAGTGGCAGGCAGAGGCAGAGGGAGAAGCAGGCTCCCTGCCGAGCAAGGAGCCCGATGTGGGACTCCATCCCAGGACACTGGGATCATGACCTGAGCCGAAGGCAGCCGCTTAACCAACTGAGCCACCCAGGTGTCCCCAAAGAAATTTTTATGTTAAAGTAGACTTATGGGATCCTGGGGGTTGGGCTAAGATTGCCTTTTGCCCTACTGACATTGAAGTAGCTGAGTTCCTCGAGGAATGTCACTCTGCCTGTTTCAAGGACTTGTCAGTGGGCTATAGGTAGTAAGGAAGTTTACTTTTTCTTTAGTCTTTGTTTCCCACATCACTATTAGTTCTGCGGGTGACAACTGGAATTTGTAACACCTGATGCCTAGTGTTATGTCATTTGTTAAGAAATTTCTTTCCTGGAAGGATTAGATGAGTCACTACATTGCATATCCATATTGAAACAGCTCATACCCTACTGTCTTGCTGAATGCTTGAGTAGTAGGATGTATATACAAAGATGACACACTACCTGTCTTGCTTCCACCACAGAGAAAAAAGGTAGCACAGCTTCCTTTCTAATGACAGAAGTAGAAAAGTTACTTTCTCCCTAAGACAAGTTGGGTGAATCAAGCCAAGCTTTAAAATCCTTGGTGAATTTTCCTCATTATGCAAACTGTCTTAAAGCAAAATTAAAGAGCAACCTAATTAATCATTATTAATACCTAAAAATTATACCCTTACTTTCCTGATTCTCCATAGATAGATATTTAACTTCCAGAGAGATGGGGCAGAGAGATCACTGCCTTTTAATGCTCTCTTGCATGTTTATAAGTGGTGTTTACCTCATTTTTTACGATAATCTCTCTCATACTAAGTACTAAGTACTATTTTGTTCTTAAGCTATTGCAGTTTTATTTTTATATAAAATCATTACTCTTAATTCAGTAAAACAGCTAACAAGGAGAATTTTTTAAAAATAAATTTAAGGGATGCCTTGGAAGTGTGCAGAGGATGACCTTCCTCAAGGAACTGTGACTGCCTTAGTGCCTTAATGTTTAAAAGTAACACAAAGGGCGCCTGGGTGGCTCAGTGGGCTAAAGCCTCTGCCTTCAGCTCAGGTCATGATTCCAGGGTTCTGGGATCGAGCCCTGCATGGGGCTCTCTGCTCGGCAGGGAGCCTGCTTACCCCTCTCTCTCTGCCTGCCTCTCTGCCTACTTGTGATCTCTGTCTCTCAAATAAATAAATAAAATCTTAAAAAAAAAATAAAAGTAACACAATCTTGGCAGCAGCTGCCTCCTCAAGGTCCTGAAAACCTTGCTTCCAGATTCCTTGGAGACTTGCGCGATCTCTAACCCCCACTAATTAAAAAGTAACCATCAGTCATTTCTCCCAATCCCAGTATAGTTCTTTCTGCCCACAGGTCCTGTCCCACGAATAGGGAAGGGGATAAGGTATAGGCAGGAGAGATAGGAGTCTCCTGACTCTCCTGACCGGGCTCTGAAACGATTCCTGGCAGGTGGAGAGGCTGAGACAGAGCTGAATAAGAGGTAAGGGAACAAACCTAGACAGCACAAGAACCTCAAGGCCACAAGCTTCCCAGTCAGTTCTCAATAAAAGACTGCCCCTAAAAGCCCTCAGTGGCAACCTATTTGGTCCCCTTCTCACTGTAGAGAGCTTTTTCTTTCCTTTCTGCTCTCACCTTCACTTAGTAAACTTTCATTTCACTTTACCCTTCTGTGTCCACGAGATTCAGTCTTCGACTCTGCGAGACAAGAACCCTGCAATCCTGCAACACCAGGACAGAATTACTCAATCAAACGGTGCATAACTTTTTAGGGCTTTTTGTATTTACACTAAAATTTCCCTTGTTGAAACTTAGGTAATTTATGAACTTCCAAGTATTTTAATCCTCATTTTTTTTACTTTCTTATACATAAGATTTTAAATTTGTTTGCCCTACTCTATAGATAATACATGCCATGCTTAATAATGTTTTCCAAAATCCAATGGACTACTGATCCATTAGCATCCAATTAGCATAGTGCTATCCAATAGAAGTCTCCTCCATATAGTAGATGATCATTTAATCTGAGAGCCATTTCCAGGATTACAAGAAGATGAAAAGTAGATTAAAAAAACTTGTCCATGAATTGCTTCAAAATATATCCAGGAAAATACTTTCCCCCCCCCCAAAAACTACCATATCATTAGAGTATAAGTAAGAGATATAAAAATAATGGTTTTTGAACAGAAGTATATCTTTACAGTATAATATAAACATTTGGGAAGTTTTCCTAAAAATCATATAGGCTACGAAACTATCACAGAAATTAAAAATATCTAGGGGCATCTTGGTTAAGCATCTGCCTTTAGCTTGTGTCATGATCCCAAGGTCCTACTCAGTGGGGTGTCTGCTTCTCTCTCTGGCTCCCCCCTACCGCTCATGCTCTCTCTCTCAAATGAATAAATAAAATCTTAAAAAAAAATTAAAAATATCTTTAAATTCATGGATGACTCAACAACGACTGACTCTTAAAATTGAGATTAAGAATATATTATTATTTCATAGAGTAACACTTTTCCATGAACTACATTCATCATTAATATTAGATAGCAAGTAATCTGATCCCAAATGAAATTTATTATATTCCTTTGTCCTTACATTCACTTAATCAACAAATACTGAGTGCTTATATGTGCCAGATATTTAAAGATTTTTAGTCTTTTTTTTTTTCTATAAACAATCTTCTATTAGCAATTCCATATTCTACATAGCAAGAGTTTGGAATTTCATGATGCTTAAATTACAAAAGAATATCAAGAATACTAAATCTTTGATATCTGTGGAGACATTTATGACTGGTGAGTGATCTTGGAGTCCTAGAAATGACAATGGTGGAGCTGGAGCTTTTCTTTCTCTCTACAGTAGGGATATCACCTCCAAACTCACCTTCCCACAAAGCTTTAGATACCGAGCTGCTAGTGTTGTCAGCCTCCTCAAAACTGCTGGTAATTAAATTCCAGCTGCACAAACAGTCTGTTTGTCCCCACATCACTTTCAGGCTCACCTGCCTAAAGGGAGAGCAACAGAGGGGTGGGATGCTGGGCAAGAGGATAGCCCCACTTTGCCCCCACTTGTGTCCTGGCTTAGGCATGTCTCTTTTTAGAATGTGTTAAGAAGGTGGACCCATCCACCTGCTGACCCTTCTACCTGGAATTCCTTCTGGCCCCACTGCTGCTTATTGAAGCCCTTTGCAGGGCAATATTTAAGTAAACATTCTTGAGGTCTGTGAACATCTTGGATCCAACAGGGTCCCCCCATCCCTTCCCTTAAACTCTTAAACTACTTCTCTTAAGCTTATTAGAAACTCCTCCATGTCTGGGTGGAACCACCAGCATTCCAGGCAAGACCATTAAGGCACATTCTACTCTATTGTAGGTCTCAAACATCCCTGGGAGGGGGCTCCATTGCTAATACTTGTTCCCTCAGTCAACAGGCACAGGAGCTGGAATGTGAGGAGTGAGGGAGGTTGGCCAAGTTCTAAGCCCCATGGGCTCTCCTTTAATTCTTCCCCCCCCTCCCCAGGTTTGAGAAGTATTTCTATATTGGATTTTGGTGATGGGGAAGGAACTGGTTTCTCTGAATACATTTGCTTTCTAATGTGTGTGTGTGTGTGTGTGTGTGTGTGTGTGCGCGCGCGCGCGCGCGCGCGCATGCGCGCACGCCAGGGGTGGGGTAGGAAGCTTACATTTAGACATTCCTTTTAAATTTAGAAAGCTACTACTCAGTGTCTTTATTTTCACATCCAGCACCAACCACTGCTCTGACCCTATCTAGAAGGTGGCCTCTTGTCTTGCAGCCCAAAGAAGAGAGAGGCTGTAGGTAATGGTGTGGGGAATAAAATACACGGACTGACCCCTTACAGAACAGTCCCACCACTGAGCTTATGAATATTATGCTTTACAAGATGAAATGGTTATGTTGTGATAAGTGAAAATAATAGGAAAAATGTATTTACACAATGACTTCAGCTATATGAAATGGAAATGTCTGGATAGGACATTTCCTATCCAGACATAATAAGACAGAAATGAGGAATACTAAATTGCTAACCTTGGTACCTTTAGAGCTGTGGGACTATGTATGAGATGTTATCTCTATATTGTCCCAAATGCTCATAATTACTTTCATAAATTGGAAAATAGAAATTTACCAGAATAAATAGGGAAAAGTCTTTCATTGCTTGCAGGTACACTTTCTTGAATGGACCTTGAAGGAGGAAGAAATAACCTGTATTTGTACATAAAGATCCCATTCTCCTGTGGTAAGCCATTGTAGCGTTTAATAACCTTCTTGGTTAGAAGTCTTCCTTCCATCTGTCATTGAATGTCTTCTGCTACAATATTATAATTATATATAGTGTCTCTGGCTAAAATTATAGTTTCTTGTTTAGTTATGTTACCACTCTGGTTAACCACAAAATAAAAGAATCTTTCTATATTGTATATATTAATAGGGGCGCCTGGATGGCTCAGTGGGTTAAATTCTCTGCCTTTGGCGGCTCAGGTCATGATGCCAGGGTCCTGGGATTGAGCCCCGCATCGGGTGCTCTGCTCAGCAGGGAGCCTGCTTCCTCTTCTCCCTCTGCCTGCTTCTCTGCCCATTTGTGATCTCCGTCTGTCAAATAAATAAATAAAATCTTTAAAACAAAAACCAAAAAACAATAATATGTTGGTTAATCCATTACTTGTTTATTGAAAGCATTATAAATTGTGTAAACTTCTATCATAATGTGTCATAATACATTGGAATAAACATGAACAAGAATGAAATCATATTTCTGTGTGTTCTCAGCATCTATCAGACTTGTAGCACATAAGAGACTCCCGATAAATGATTGTTAAATCAATGAATTAAATTAAAAAATTTTTAAATTATGATCATTTCCTAAGAATACAAATGATTTGAAATATCTTGGTTTTTGAAAAATCTCTGGATTAAAATACAGATCAAGACTTTCATATATATATTTATAAATATATTTATATATGTATTTATTTTATTACATAAAATAACATATTTATATTTATTTGTTTGTTCATTCATTCATTCATTCATTTTAAGTAGGTTCCATGCCCAGCGTGGAGCCCAACGCAGAGCTTGAACTCACGACCCTGAAATCAAGACCTCAGCTGAGATCAAGAGTTGGATCTTTAACTGACTGAGCCACCCAGACACCCTAGACTTTAAAATGTTTTAAGGAAAATCGTCCGCATCTACGAAGTAAGGGGCTTGTCTGAATGGCTTTTCTTTCACCATCTATGAAAGTATGTAATTCTACCATTTTATGACTCATTGTACTACAAATGCCCAAATCTTCAAAACTAGTTATTTTTCATATTTAAATATTGTTTCCTTTATCTGAAGAAAAACATTAAAAAAAAAAAAACCAAACAAACACCTGGCATAGTTAGGCCAGACCAATATTTTCAATGGAAACAGAACTGAGTAGATTCAAAGAGCAGAGCTGTGTGACTAGTCTAAACAGTCCTCACTCGAGATGACAGAATGCAGGCTATTTTCACATGTGGTAAGGATAATTTAAAAAAAAATGGTTTTCTGCTTTAAACAGTTTTTTCACACTCCATATTGACTGTGCATATGGCTCGAAATAAAACAGAATTAGAGTATGGTAGAAATACTACAGGGGCAGCTCGTTGACAATCAACAACTTTGAAAGCTTGGATTGTAAAATCACAGAATTTGCCTGGAGAAAGAGGAAAAAATAAAATAAAATCCAGCATCTTACAAAATGCTCTTCAGCCTCTGGCCCAGAATTTTGTGTAGTTTCAGCAGTGCCCTACAGCAATTCAGACCAAAGCGAATCCCATCAGGGCTGTTCTAGTTTGAAGTACTTGCTCTAAAATGGGGTAATCAGTTCCCAGTCTGGAGTTCCTGAAACATCTCCGAGGAGGTGGGGGGCAGTTTTAGGGTTAACTACGGAATCTCAGTCTAGAGAGATCTCTTGATATTCTGAACTGTTGAGGAAAATCCAGTGGCAGTGTTTCCCAAAGTGTGACCGGCTACTGTATTGAAGGTAACACCATTTTCCCTGCTCTCTCCTCTGTGAATGTGTGGCCACTGTGTGCTCTGAGCCCATGCATTCCAATATGGGGCCAGTAGATACACATGGCTATTGAATACCTGAAAATGGCTAATCCAAGAAGAGATGTACTGTAAGTGTAAGATATATACCAAATTTTGAAAGCTTAGTATAAAAAAAGAAACATGTAAAATATCTCACTAATAATTTTTGTATTATAGGTATAAAAGATATTTTGGATAAATTGAGTTAAATAAGATACACATACACACTCGTAGGAATATTACTTAGCCATAAAAATTAATGAGTTTTTTTAAAAGATTTTATTTATTTATTCGACAGAGAGAGATCATAATTAGGCAGAAAGGCAGTTAGAGAGAGAGAGAGAGAGAGAGAGGAGGAAGCAGGCTCTCTGCCGAGCAGAGAGCCCGACTCGGGGCTCGATCCCAGGACTCTGGGATCATGACTCGAGCCGAAGGCAGAGGCTTTAACCCACTGAGCCACCCAGGCACCCCAAAAATTAATGAGATTTTTGTCCTTTGTGACAGCATGGATGGAGTTAGAGGATATTATGCTAAGTGAAATAAGTCAGACAGAGAAAGACAAATACCATATGGTTTCACTTACACGTGGAATCTAAAAAAAAAAAAAAAGCAAAAGCAAATGAACAAACAAAAAACCAGATAGCTCGCTTTGGGCCACTCAAGGAAGGAGAGAAACTAACCAGGCTGCCCTGTACTGTTTCTTCCTTAACCTTATCTACACAGAACTCACACTCTCACATTGCTTTGCCACAGATACTTAATCAAAGTGCCTACACTTAGGACCTGTGAGGACTTGGTAATACGCTAAGCTGTCCTTTTGAATATTTCTATCACCCTCTGAGGACTCCAGTTGCATTATTATGGAAAGATGTTCAAGAACTTTCTGTTTAGGGGCGCCTGGGTGGCTTAGTGGATTAAAGCCTCTGCCTTCAGTTCAGGTCATGATCCCGGGGTCCTGGGATCGAGCCCCGCATCAGGCTCTCTGCTTAGCGGGGAGCCTGCTTCCCTCTCTCTTTCTGCCTGCCTCTCTGCCTGCTTGTGATCTCTCTCTGTCAAATAAATTTAAAAAAATTTAAAGAAAAAGAAGTTTCTGTTTAAATGGGGTACAAGAATTCTACTGAAGACATTGTTTTTTTTCTGTTAAAGTTCACAATGCAGAAAATTATAAAGGGCAGAAAAACAGCCTTAGGGTGAAAGCAATTTTGAAAATAGAGTTGAGTTCATTGACCATCTTCTTCCACAAAGAGAAATATATTTATTTATTTACTTGCTTGGCGTTTTGATGAGAGTCCCCCAGCTAGGTGCAAGGTGAAGGTATATAGTAGGTGCTAATTTCATGAAATCTTGCAGGCAATTAAGAAGAAACCTTGGTATAATGTTATATGTTAATTACAACTCCATAAAGAAAAAAAAAGAAGAGGAAATCTCACAGAGGACAATTTCTAGTGTGTGTCTGAAAATTTCAAAATGGAGAAATTCGAAATTAGCAAACAGGGGAGCACATTTCTTTTAAAAGAGAGAGATGTTTGTTCTTACCTCTTAAAAAAGATCAAGAGGTCTGCTATCAGTTCTAGCAGACTCCCTAATAAGTAACAACAATGTGTCTGCCTGGCCAAATTTTCCTATGGGCTTTGTTCCCACTATTGTTCAGAAGCCAAGAATTAAGTTCAACTGAAAAAGCCCAGCTTGTTTTTGGTCATCATATTGTGTTATCAATGTTATGAAATAACATACAACGTTAGAAAAACAAAGTACAGAAAGAGAGAGTTATTCATAACTGCTTTATTTCTTCTGTATTTAAGTTTGTACTTGGAGAAAAGGGAACAGAAGAGGCAAATGTGTTTCTTCCTTTTTTAAAAATACATGTAATACAAAATTCCCGTAATTTGGAACTAATTTGGCTGAGTACCTCTGAGGGATGATGGAGAACATGACTTGATCTAAGTTTCTTATACAACCAGTTGCAGCTATTTTTCAAAAAAATATTTTATTTATTTATTTATTTGAGAGAGAGAGAGAGAGAGCGAGAGCACGCATAAGTGGGTGGGGGGGGCGGAGGGCAGAAGCAGAGAGAGAAGCAGATTCCCTGTTGAGCAGGGAGTCTAACTTGGGGGTGGATCTTAGGACCCTGAGATCATGACCTGAGCCCAAGGCAGACACTTAACTCATTGAGCCACCCAGTCCCCCCATCAGTTGCAGTATTAATGAGTCCATGACACCATGGCATAAGATGCCATAGTCTTTTTTAAAAATTTAAATTCAATTAATTAACATATAGAATATTACTAGTTTCAGAGGTAGAGTTCAGTGATTCATCAGCCTTATATAGTGTCCAGTGCTCATTACATCACGTGCCCTCCTTAATGTTCATCACCCAGTTACCCCATTTCCCCACACCCTTCTCCTCCAGCAACCCTAAATTTGTTTCCTGAGATTAAGGGTTTCTTATGGTTTGTCTCCCTTGACTTTGTCTTGTTTTATTGTTTCCTCCCTTCTCCCATGATCCTGTTTTGTCTCTTAAATTCCATATATGAGTACGATCATATGTTAACTGTCTTTCCCTGTTGACTTATTTCTTTTAGCATAATACCCTCTAGTTCCATCCACGTCATTGCAAATGGCAAGATTTCATTTTTTTGATGGCTGAGTAGTATTCCATTGTATAGCTATACCCCATCTTCTTTATCCATTCATCTGTTGACGGACATCTGGGCTCTTTCCACAGTTTGGCTATTGTGGACATTGCTGCTATAAACATTTGGGTGCAGGTGCCCCTTCAGATCACTACATTTGTATCCTTGGGATAAATCCCCAGTAGTGCAATTGCTGGGTCATAGGGCAGCTCTATTTTCAACTTTTTGGGGAGCTTCCATTCTGTTCTCCAGAGTGGCTGCACCAGCTTGCAGTCTTATCAATAGTGTAAGAGGGTTCCACCCTTTCTCCACATCCTTACCAACATCTGTCATTTCCTGACTTGTTAATTTTAGCCATTCTGACTGGTGTGAGGTGGTATCTCATTGTGGTTTTGGTTTGTATTTCCCTGATGCCAAGTGATGTTGAACATTTTTTCATGTGTCTGTTGGCCATTTGGATGTCCTCTTTGCAGAAATGTCTTTTCATGTCTTCTGCCCATTTCTTGGTTGGGTTATTTGTCCTTTGGGTGTTGAGTTTGTTAAGTTCTGTATAGATTTTGGATACTAGCCCTTTATCTGATAAGACATTTGCAAATATCTTCTCCCATTCGTTGGTCGCCTTTTGGTTTTATTGACTCATAGTCCTTTTCTAAACCAAAATCATCAGCTTTGAGTTCTCATCCATTTACCTGGCAGAAAATAAAATCTCAGTCATTATTTAAGCCCTTGTCCTCCCTTTCACAAAATCATACAAGAATCACAGGCTTACATTGTCCCAAGAGCTTTGAGAGGTGCCTTAAACTTAGTCTTTGGACATTGACTTTATTCCCATTGTCGGTTCAAAGGACTAGAGGTAGAAAAATTCATAAACACATCAAATATTGTCCATCCTCTGTTGAGGGTTGCTTTATTAGTCTACCTGGGCTGACATAAAAATACCACAGACTGGGTATTTTTACAATACAATAGAATTACATTTTCTCACAGCTCTGGAAGCCAGATGTCTAACATCAAGGTGGTAGTTGACTTGGTCTCTCCTGAGGCCTCTGTCTTTGGCTTATACACGGTCACCCTCTTGCTATGTCTTCACCTGGTCTATTCTCTGGGCACACACACTCTTGGTGTTTCCTCCTCTTATAAGGACAGCAGTCCTGGGATGCCTGGGTGGCTCAGTTGGTTAAGTCTCTGCCTTTGGATCAGGCAATGATCCTGGGATCCTGGGATTGAGCCCCTCATTGGACTCCTTGCTCAGTGAGGAGCATGCTTCTTTCTTTCCCTCTGCCTACCACTCTACCTGCCTGTGCTCTCTTTCACTGCCCCCCACCCTGACAAATAAATAAATAAAATCTTAAAAAAAAAAGATACCAGTCCTATTGGATTAAAACCGTACTTTTAGGATTCATTACTTCCTTATAGGCCTTGTCTCCAATTACAGTCACATTGGGGGTTAGGACTTCAACCTGTGAATCTGGGGGGAGGGCGAGAAGACACAGTTCAGTCCACAACAGTCGTCCTTGAAGGAGTAACCGGAGCCCCAAGGTAGAGAGCACACTCATTATTGTAAGGTGATTGGAAATTCAGACTTGGATGAATTCAGAGGTAAGGAGGAAATGGTATGAACTGGGATTTCAGATGTTTTTTGTTTTTACCTTCCTTCTTAATTCAATGCTGAAGGTTACCTCTCCATCGAAAACCAACCAGGTTAATCCTTTTTAATGGGCTAGAAATGCTGCTGGTCTTCACTTTCTCCTGAGTGTTTCTGTGCTTTTATTTTTATTTATTTATTTTTAAAAGATTTTATTTATTCATTTGACAGACAGAGATCACAAGTAGGCAGAAAGGCAGGCAGAGAGAGGAGGAAGCAGGCTCCCTACTGAGCAGAGAGCCCGAAGCGGGGCTCCATCCCAGGACCCTGAGATCATGACCTGAGCCGAAGGCAGAGGCTTTAACCCACTGAGCCACCCAGGTGCCCCAATTCTGTGTTTTTAAAGACATCTTTCCTTTCTTTCCTCTCTTCCCTTCCCTTCTCTTTCTTTCTGTCTCATTCTCTTTCCTGAGATGGGTATTTTAGGCTAGGGTGGGCATTCATCAGACCTAAGACAAAGATTTTAATGCAAATGGTTTGTTTGGGAAGGGATTCCAGACAGCACTCATAAGGAAAGAAACAAGGAAGGCAAGAAGCGACTAAAAGTGTTAGTGAACTGGAGGGTGACCGGGCCTCAATCCTATTGGGATCCACTGGGAACATGACTCGAGTTGTCCCATGCAAGGGCAGGAAAACTGCTATGTACCCTCCGGTTCTCATCCATCAGTGGGGGGTTGCAGCTCCCTGGGGATGTTAACTGTCCTGGCATTTCTGGCCTGCTCCCTATAGAGGAGCCAAGAGCAAACTTTCAGGCAGAAGGTGCCTGAGAGGGGTTCCTGGGTGGCTCAGTGGGTTAAGCATTTGCCTTTGGCTCAGGTCATGATCTCAGGGTCCTAGGATCAAGCCCTGCATCGGGTTTCCATTTAGCGGTAAGTCAAATTCACCCTCTGCCTCTGTGATCCCAATCTCTCTCTGTGATTGCTTTCACTCTCTTTAAGATAAATAAAATCTTTAAAAAAAAAAAAGGTGCCAGAGAATGAGCTCGTCCTTCTGGGGGAAAGGTGAATGAGCAGGGGATATATGAGGGACACTGACTGCTACTAGAGTGGGGTGACGTAGGGAAGGGAGACTAACAGCCCTTACTTAGGAAGAGGGATGAACTAAGTAATTGATAGCATGAGGAGAACTGGCCTAGAGGAAGATTTTGTTTTATTTTAAATTTAATTTGTTTTTAAGATTGGAAGGAGGGGGAGGGGCAGAGAGAGAGGGAGAGAGGATCTCAAGCAGGCTCCATGCCCAGCCTGTAGTCCAGTGCAAGGTTCAATCTCATGACCCTGAGATCATGACGTGAGCAGAAACCAAGAGTTGGAAGCTTAACCAACAGAGCCACCCAGGTGCCCCTTATTTTTTAAAAATCAACAACTTATGCTGCAATATTAGAGTACCTAGCTGCATATGCTTTATTATAGTTATTTTAAAAATATTCTATAATTCAAACTTCATATTTCTAATGGTTCTTCTTTGTTAGGTTTAAATCAATGTAATTTAATATATATTTTTTCCCCTCCCCGTGGCTTTTTCATTTTGCAGGCACACGGTAAAACATGTCAGGGTCTAAAACTTAAAGGTCTGTAGGACTTGGTAACATACATCCATGGATGGCGTGAACTGGGAGTAATAAAATGGGCTCTGTTGAATACAGTAGTGGGCATTGTGATAACTGTGCGACAGTGCTCTGCCTGAAGGGGGCAGCAGCTACTGATCCTTAGGCAGAGTAGGACTGAGGATGTGATTTCAAGGAAAGTTAAGCCTCAGTATGCCAAGTTGCCTGATTATTAACATGGTACTTAAGATCATAGACTCTGGAGCCAGGGGGCCTGTAGTTAAATCATATTCCTACCAATTATTAACTATGTAACCTTGGATGAGTTACTTCACTAGTCTCTGATCCTCAGTTTTCTCATCTCTTGAATGGGACTAATGATTGTCGTTGTCAACACCCAACACTTAAAACTAGAAATTGACAAGACTGCCTAACTCACACTCTTAACTAAAGCCCATTGTTCTTATTTCTCATCACACTTTCTTGAGGCATTGATGAAGGTGTTTGGCAATGACTGGAACATTCCAACTGGCAGGCCAGAAACGTCCTGATAGTAACAGAATGCCTCAGAAGGGCCCGTCCCCTTCCCAGCCCATGATTGCTGCTGAACACATAGGACTCCCCAGCCATGATCACCTGCTCTCTGCCTGTTCTCTTGCATGAACTCCTTGAACTTCTCCCTATAAAACTCTAGGTGTCCATCCTGCAGATTAGCTGTTCAGGCTTGAATTTGCCACCTCCTCTGGCTGCTGGTACCCTACATAAATTTCTTCCTTTCTCTTTTCCAAATCCTCATCTCTTGAATTATTGGCTTCTCTCTCTCTTTTAAAGGTTATTTATTTACTTATTTGACACAGACAGAGAGAGAGGGAGAGGGCAAGCACCAGCAGGGGAATTGCAGGCAGGGGAGAAGCAGGCTTCCTGCTGAGCAAGGAGCGGGATGGATGCGGGACTTGGTCCCAGGACCCTGGGATCATGACCTGACCCAAAGGCAGCTGCTTAACTGACTGAGCCACCCAGGCACCCCGTTATTGGCTTCTCTTGCGATGAGTTTATCCAAATTTGTTTGGCAATGGTGTAGGCAAACCTAGCCAGGAGCAATGCATTCACTTCGTGAGTCCCCTGGGGACTCCTGAGCGGCAGGAAGCCTCAGTGTGCACCAGGGCTTTCCTGTCTGTTGCTTGAGTTTGGTAACATTTATACTGTTGGGTTGGTGGGAGGATTAGATGGATCAAGTGCTTAGAATCATACTTAGTATTAACTACTCAAAAATTGTGGGCTACTGTCATTTTCAGCTGCTAATTAAGATTTTAATTCAACTTTTAATTTTCAGTTAATTATAGATTCACATGTAGTTATAAGACAAAACTATAAAGAGATCTTCTATTTCCCAGTTTCCCCCAGTGGTAAGTAACTTCTTGCAAAACTACAGTACAATGTCACAAAACAGGATTTATTTATTTATTTGACAGAGAGAGAAAGAGTGAATGAGAACAAGCAGGGGTAGTGACAAGACAGATGCAGAGGGAGAGGGAGAAGCAGGTCTCCTGCTGGATAGGGAGCCTGATGTGGGGCTCCATCCCAGGACCCTGGGATCATGACCGGAGCTGAAGGCAGACACCTAACTGACTGAGCCACCCTGGTGCCCCTAGATTTTTTTTTTTCAGATTTTATTTATTTATTTGACAGAGATCACAAGTAGGCAGAGAGGCAGGCAGAGAGAGAGGAGGAAGCAGGTTCCCTGCTGAGCAGAGAGCCGGATGTGGGGCTGGATCCCAGGACTCTGGGATCATGACCTGAGCCAAAGGCAGAGGCTTTACACCCACTGAGCCACCCAGGCGCCCAGGATTCTGATATTGATACAGTCAGGACAACATTTCCATCTCCATGAAGATCCCTAGTACTGGCCTTTTTTTTTTTTTTTTTAAATTTTAAAAGGTTTTTATTTATTTATTTGAGAGACAGAGAAAGCGAGCTAGAGAGCACAAGCAGGCGAGAAAGAGGAGCCTGATGTGGGGCTTGATCCCAGGACCCTGGGATCATGACCTGACCCAAAGGCAGATGCTTAACCAACTAAGCCACCCAGGCTCCTCTTGTATTGCCCTTTTATAGCCATACTCGTGTTGTTCTGCCCCCACTCCCTTATTAATACCTGGCAACCACTAATCTCTTCTCCATTTCTGTAACTTTGTTATTTCTAGAATGTTATACAAATGGAACCATAAAGTACGTAACCATTTTTATTGGCTCTTTTCACTCAGCCTAACTCCCTGGAGATTTATCTAGATTGTTGGGTGTGTCAAATGAGTATATAAGGTTGTTGAGTAGTTGGTATAATATACTACAGATTAATTATTCATCCTTTGAAGGACATATGGGTTTTCCCAGATTTTGACTATTACAAAGAAAATTACTCTAAACTTTGAATATAGGTTTTTGTGTGCACTTAAGCTTTCGTTTCTCCGGGACAAATGCCTACAGGCAATTGCTGGGTCATGTGATCTTTATATGTTTGGTTTTTAAAGAAACTGCCAAACCATTTTCCTGAGTAGCTGTATCATTTTACATTTCTGCCAGCAATGAGTGAGTGATCAAATTTCTCTACATTCTTACTTGCATTTGATGTCAGTATGTTTCATTTCAGCCATTCTGATAGTCGTTTAGTGATATCTCATCATAATTTTAATTTGCACTTACCAAGCACTTAATCCTGTTGAAGATCGCTTCATATATTAATTTGCTATCTGCATGTACTCTTTGGTGAAATGTCGCTTCATGTCTTTTGCCCATTTTTGTACTTGGACTGTTTGGTTTTTGCTGTTGAGTTTTTAGAGCTCTGCATATAGCCTGGATAAGGAGTCTTTATCAGACATACAGTTGGCACATATTTTCTCCCAATCTGTAGCTTGGCTTTTCATCTCTTAATAGGGATTTTCACAAAGACGAAGTTTTATTTAATTGAGATATAATTCACATGACTTAAAAGTCACCATTTTAAAGTGTAGACTTCAGGGACCCCTGGGTGGCTCGTTGGTCGAGCGTCTGCTGTCAGCGCAGGTCATGATCCCGGGGTCCTGGGACTGAGTCCTGCGTTGAGGGACTGAGCAGGGAGCCTGCTTCTCTTTTTACTTAGCATTTTATTTTTTACTTTAGCATTCAAAACTGGTTGTGTCACTTTCTTCTTCATAGTTTCTGAATTCCATAGGTAAGATTCGTTATGACTCTCCCACTGTTTTTAATATTTTTTTCTTTGTCTTTAGTTTCAATAAGTTTGATTACGATATGTCTTAAGTGTGGACTTCTTTGCCTTTATCCTGCATGAAGTTTGCTTAACTTCTTGATCTGTGGGTTTATACATTTTGTAAAATAGGGAGTTTTCAGCTATCATTTTTGGAGTCTTTTCCAGTCCCGTTCTTTCTCTTCTTCTAATACTCCGAAGACACAAATGGAAGATCCTTTGTTATAATCCCATAGGACTATGAATGGATTTGGTTTATTTTGTTTCTGTTTTTTCAGACTGAGTAATTTCTATTGCTCTCTCCAGTTCACTAATTTCCTGTATCTCAAGCATTCTGCTGAAGCTCATTCATGGAATTATAAAATTTTAGTTTTTGTATTTTCAGTTCTAAAATTTCCATTTGGTTAACTTTTAGGTCTTCTACGACTTTACCAGGACTTTTTATTTCTTTGCTGAGATTTTATATTTTTTAAAAAATTTGTTTCAAATGTGTTTGTAACAGCTCATTGAATCAGTTTAATGATGGCTGCTTTAAAATCTTTGTCACATAATTCTAACTTCTCTGTGATCTTGGTGTTGGTGTCTCTTCATTACCTTTTTAAAAATTCAGTTTGAGATCTTGTTTCTTGATTTAGCAAGTTATTTTCAGTTGAAACCAGGACATTTGGGGAATTATGTTATGAGATTCTGGACTATATCTAAGCCTTTGTTTTAACTGGCTTCTTCTCACACTACTTTGGCAGACGAAGGTGGGGAGCGGACAATGTCTCCACCATCTACCAGATGGAGTTAGAAGTTCAGGTTTCCCACTCTTCCTCCATTGACAATTAAGGGAGGTGCTCCCCATTCCTGCTGGTGGAATTGGGAGTTCCAGCTCTTTCTTAGGTTTTCAGTGATGACTCCCTGGCTGAGGGGGATAGGAATTTCCTATTACTGTTCCTTATGTCACCACCAATGACACTATAGCATGAGGATGTGTGTGGTCTCAATAATTGGTTTTATATTCTTATTTGAATTTGTTGTGTAAATCTATTTTGATTTTAAATAATGCATAAAATTTTATAAACTTAAGTAATGCATAGCTAGTTTTATATTTAGTTAATGGACTAAGGATGAAAATGTTTTGTTTAAAAGGGTTTTATACTCTTGATTTGGCTCCGGTTGTGATCTCAGAGTCATGGGATTGAGCCCTGCATTGGGTTCTGCGCTCGGCACAGTCTGCTTGAGTTTCTCTCTCTCTCCCTCTGCCCCATCTGCTCATGTTCTCCCTTTCCCTTTCCCTCTAAAATAAGTAAATCAATCTCCCCCCTCCCTTAAAGGGCTTTATCCTTTACACCAGTTTGAGAAACACTGATATGGGTGACTATAGGGCCTGATGCCCAAATCAAGAGTCTCTGGAGATATTCATATTTCTGTCCAGGTTCTCTCATCCACATGAAAAGACAAAAGGAGCTGGGGTCATGACACTATGGACATCATGCCAGTCTGACACAGACTTCTTTTTTTTTTTGGTGTGCATTTTTTTTTTAAATTTTAATTTTTTTATAAACAAATTTTTATCCCCAGGGGTACATGTCTGTGAATCGCCAGGTTTACACACTTCACAGCACTAACCATAGCACATACCCTCCCCAATGTCCATTACCCCACCCACCTTTCCCGACCCCCTCCCCCCAGCAACCCTCAGTTTGTTTTGTGAGATTAAGAGTCACTTATGGTTTGTCTCCCTCCCAAT